>WBMV01002453.1:0-90881 GCA_013396655.1 Campylorhamphus procurvoides
CTGCTGTCCATCTTTCCCAAGTCTCAACACAGTCCTAAGTCCCTGGCAAGGGATGGTAAGGGATGGTGCTGAGCAGGGCTTGGCAAGAGCTCCATGGCAGCTCCCCAGGGCCTCTCCACTGAGCCCTGCTGTCATCACAGGGGCACTGGGCATCCATCCCCCATGGGCACAAAGGCCCCAGAACCAGCCCATCCCCACTGCCAGCAAGAGCTCTCTCTTGACTGGGCCATAAACAAGTCCTTGTCAGCTGAGTTCCCCAGACAGAGGGGAACCAAGCCACGCCAAGTCCTGCCTTNCCTTTGTGGGTTCATTTTCTGACTTTCTGACTCTGTTGTTGTAGGTGCTGCTTTCCTGTTGCCAGATGAAGCCCTGGGACTCGTGGGCCTGCCTTCCCCACGCTACCCCCAATGTTGTGCATGTTTGTAGTAAAGTTAGGTTTTGTTTCTTCTCAGTATGCCTGAAATATTATGTTGTGCACTGGGGAGATGCTGTCTGGGGATGAATCCTAGGGGAGGAGTTTGGGATCATGCCTTGCCCCAGAGGCCTTGCCAGCAGGCACCAGGGCTGAGCTCAAGTGCTGCAGAATTCACACCAAAGCACTGAATCCCCCAAAAAGGTTGAGGTTGTGAGGGATCTGGGGAGGTCCTGTGCTCCTGCTGCCCTGCTTGAGCACACTCACCTAGAACCAGTTGCCCAGGACAGTTCCTCCCCTGGTAACTCGAGGAGTTCAGAAAGACATTTCTTTCCAAACAGGACCTTCCTGTTCCTCCATCCTTCCTCTTTAGCAGGGATCTCAATGTGAGGGGTTTCTTGAGTTCTTTCATCACTGCAGTAAGAGCTGTGGCAGAGACACTAGAGACCACAGGACAGGCAGAATTTGAGGGCGGACATTATCAGGCTGCAGAAGGCCAAGGAAGAAGCAGAGCCTTTGAAATTCAGTCCTGGCCAGTGGGAAAGAAACATGCCCTGCAAGCACACACCGAGGCACGAGACCTTGCCTGGGGCTGAGAGCCAGGTCAGGGGACTGACAGGAGACTCCCAGTCCCTGGAGTGGTGGCTGCAGGACGGGCAGGGAGAAGGAGCATGATGGGATCCCTGCAGGACCTTCTCCGATGAACTGATGGGCACCTTGCCTTGCCTTAGGCCTGGGACGGATGCTGGGGAGAGTTGTTGGTCCATGGATGGAGAAGGGCTTCTCCCCCCTCTCTGCCAGGACCTTGCCCAGCTCTGCAGCCCTTGCCAAGGACAGCCCCACCAGGTGGGTGCTGTCCCCATGGCAGGACACTCCAGGCTGCAGCCACAACTCTTGGCACTGGGGGAAAGCTGGCACCCCAGAGAGCCTCCCAGGCTCCCGAATCCCAGCCGGGCCCAGTGGGTGACACAGTGCCCACAAGATGGGCTCCACAGCCCTTTCTTTACTCGAGTGGATAGTCATATAAACCTGTGCAACTGTGTCTCAGTGTCATGTGCTAGTGAGCATGACTATTGTTGTGCTTTGCACATGGTATGTTCTAAAAATCTCTTCATTTTATTTAAGAACTTTTTTCCTCCTTCTACAGATCAATCAGATTTCCATCACATGAAGTTGCTGCTGTGGGACTTTTACAGTTTTCAGTTCTACATCTTTTCCTCTGGGATTCAATCAATTTAAGCCTAATGGTGGGTTCATTTCAGTGAATAGCAAGTCTCCTGTTGACTGTAACTAGGTAGACCCAGAGCACAGTTATTTTCAAGTCATGTACAGAATAATTTGCTACAAATAATGTTACAGAACCATTTAATTGATTCCTTTATGCTCAACATCTTGCTAAGATAGACCACGTCTTCTCCAATTTACTCTTTATCTTGGAAATTATATGGGCACCTCACTTACCCCTCTCTTAACTGGGAAGTTAAAGTTGGCTCCAGCAATCAGTAAGGCTGGCATGACTAGAGAATTTGGTCTCTGATCATTCCTCAGAATGGGATAAAAAAATCTGTGGTGGCACACCGTAGCCTTCTTTCGTACTCCCCTTTCATATTTGTGGGTGCTGTTACCTTGAGGGGAAGCAACTACTCTTACTTTTTCAGCCTCTCTCTTCTCTACTACACCTGGAAAACAAATAAAAAAGCTGTGGATCAGGATAAGGATTTAGGATGTGTCTGACCTACGTGTATGGGAATTTGCTTCTGGCCAGTGTCACTGGCGTGGGGGATGTGCAGACACAAATAGCTCCGCCACCTTCTGAGGGGGTGTTCCCTTGGGGACAATATGGAAAAAGCCCTGAGATGCCTAGGGACAAGACAACAAGAGGATGGTCTTTCCTGCATTTGGGTAGTGGTGCAGCCCTGCATTCCTATGGTACCCGTTGCACTCAATTAAATAGTCTGTATATGCTTGAGGAAAAAGTCAAAAAGTAGGGTTCTGAGACTAGTGGCAGCTAACAGACTTATTTAACAGTCCCAATGAAATTAGACAGTGCATGAAAGCATGTAGATGTGTACTTTCCCCAGTGTATTACCAGGTTTCATTCCCACAAAACACAAGAAAGTTAGAGCTGAAAACTTAAATGAAGAGGTGTCTTTATTAATAGGCTTTAAATTAAACAGGAACCGTGTTAATACATTGAAAAAGTGAAAACGGACCCCTTAATGCATGAAGAGAGGCAAAGAAATCAATGAGGGATCTCCAGCCGTTGAGTTGCTGGCCTCCTTTTTATCTCCTTTTTTTAATCGGTCTTTGACAGGGGGAGAGTGGTATGGACAATTGGAAAGGAATAGAAGCCTGGCCAATATAGCTGCTAATGAAGGCCAGGTAAGGAGATACTTTGTTCAACTCTGTGATAGGTGGGATCAGCAGATCTGGACAATATGCTTCCAGGTTTTTAATTTAGCTAATGAATTGACTCTGTCGCTGGCAATTAATTTTGAAAAGCGGAGGAAAACCAAGGTAGTCTCAAAGGCAGAGGTTGGGGGGATTAAATACAGCACTAACCTTTACTGTGAAAGAAAAAAGTCACATTGGTAGGTCAACATTTCAACATCAGCCAAAAAATTAAAGAGAACAAGCTGGATAGGGGACTCCAGTGGGTGCAAGAGCTGATGGTATGACAACCAAGGAAGACACATCCTGCTGATAAAAGACCCACAAACCTCAAGCATTAAATTATTTGAGCCAGGAAAAGTGTTTTATCTCTCGGGGCTCTAATTGCAACTGGGTAGATGTTGGAAAAGACAGTAAATTTCATGTATCTGCATTCTAGCAAACCCTTGCCAGAACTTCCTGGGAAATATTACTGCAGTAATAGAGCTGAGCAATACCATGTGGCCTCAAAATCAATCAGAAGACTATTGGAAATGGAGTACTGCGTGAGGAAGATGGGTTTATGACATACTGAGCAAGCATCAGAAATTGCTTTACTTTAACCCTTCTGCTTGTACTTAACTGATAATGTAAACAGTCAGCTCCTTAGGCAATATTGCTTTGGGAAGGGGTAGGGGTAAATATCTCTTTTCTGGAAGATATTGCTACCAAGGAGGCAGTTATTTTTTGCTAAGAAAGCTTTTCTGCCTGGAACGAGGCATCTTTCCCAGACACAGTTTTGGGATGTTTCTCTGCATGCATTCCACAGAAGGTTACTCCCCCGGCACAAGAGAGAGAACACTCACAGATGTGCTGCAAAGCCTTGGCAGCCAAAGGGGGAGCTGAGGGGGGAAAAGCGATGATAAAGCCCAAGGAACAAGAGAAAGCCTTGCCTTTGCCTTCTCCTCTGAGGCCGGGGCTGCCCCTACAGCACCATTAGAATCCATAAGCTTTCAGTATTCTCACCTCTGAAAAAACCTTTTGAATCTTTTCCACTTCTTTCTGTTCTTTGGGGAATACCTGCATATATTTTGCTTTACAGAAAGATTCACCACAGTCAAACGTGGAGACCATAACTTGGGCAGTCATGTTAGAGTGTCACAAGATCAAAAGTAGAAAAATATTATTGAGGGACAAAGCCAAGTTATATACACAGAGATCATGTTTAAGAACAGGGTTTTTCTGCTAGATTTTGGGAAGAAATAGTGACTCCTGAGTATCAGCACTCCTGGTGCTTTACAAAGGGAGATGCCATTTATGTTTTTCCCCCTCCCACTGAGTTCCCAATAAAAGTCATCTGTACTCTCAGTTAGACCCAAGGTAAAGTGACAAGGCCTCACAGCAAACTGTACACAACAACTGTATAAAAGAGAAAGCTGAGAAGGGGGACCATTCATAGATAAAATTTTCTGTATCTAGACATAACAGCTTGGAAGGAAGAATATTGAAGGATCAGGCAGTGGGACTGGCAATGCAAACATTGTTTGGGACTGTGTAGGAAGGGATCAGACTTCATGGAGAAGCAGCCATAGTCCCTCCATGAAGTGTGGTCTTGCTTCCTAAGCCTGCTGAGCTAAAATGCCTGACAGGCATGTTAGACTAACGGGACCCAATTGACAACCTAGCGTTTCCTTTGGTAGATCTTCCCTTACTAGGGTTGGACTGAAAAATTGCTGATCAGTTAGCATCCAATTTATGAAAAGCAGGGCTGATTTCCTTACTCACTCCCTTTCTGCTCACAGTCCCAGGAAGTGCAAGACTTTGATCCAGAGCTTGTAATTGAGAGGCCAGATCTGAAAGCCTGTAAATCTCCACTGTACTGACTTCAATGAAGCTACTTTGAATTTACACTAATGAGGCAGAAAGTAGATTCTGGCTCTTGCTCTTCACTTCGTAATCACTCTGACTCCCTGGGACAAAGGCAATGAATCAACAATGCTCATTATTTCATTTACTGCTTTGCTTAAGCTACCTGCCCTTTCTTTAGCTATTGACTGTTTCTGAAGTAGCCTTCATTTGCCAAGATAAAGCATAATAGCGTCTTTTATTACCTTCGTTCTTTTTGTCTTCCTCATCACGTCAATTAGCGTGTTTGCACTTTAACAGAGACCCTGCCTGAAAGCATTCTATCCTCTAATGTCACAATTAGTGTTTCTTTCTATTGGACTAATTATAGGTGATAATGTTACTATTTGACAGTGTTTGTGTTCTAATTAAGAGCCTGATTGCAAATTTGTTGCTCAATTCCAGCCAAGAAGCTTTTCTTTCATAGGGTATCCCCTAACCGCAGCTATCTACAGATTTCTGGACCTATACATGGAAAATAAAAATAGATGAGTCACCACTTGTATGAAATACTTTCTCACTTTCACCCAGATTCATCTTTCCTCTCTTGTTATTGAATACTCTAGGCATTTTTTCTTATTTGGTGAGAGTCTTTATCAAGGACAGAGCATGCCACAGATAAAAGCAGAATGGAGCTTTTGAATGACAAGCTTAATCCATCACTTAAAACTCGCACTTTGAAGTGTCAGCCATGAACCACTGATAGTTAATATCACCCAGCACCAGGGTGCATCAGTACAACTGTTTTGCCAATTATGAAAAACAAACAAATCAATGCTGAGTGTCAGGCTATAAAACGGGAAAAAACATCTTATAAAGCAGGTTTGGGGACAAAAATGGAGTAAGATGAATTACTGTGTTTATAACAGGGGGGAAATGCCATTCTTATTGAAAAAAAAAAGATATATCTGATCTCATCTTATTTTAGCACTATGTGAAACAGCATTGGGATATTTGACAGCACTACCTTTCCTGTAATTCTGCTTGCCTTGCCTTCCATAAATGCAGGAGTCTGCTTCTAAATCTGCACCAGAGGTTTACATTTTTCTGGATGCTGGTACACACAGAAGAGGTTATAAAGCACGTGTGTAGGACCAGGGCACAGTGGAAGCTGGTAAGCAGCATGCTTGTGCAGTGTGTGATTTTCATCCTATGTAGGACCAAACACATCACCAAAGGAGTGTGATTTTCTCCCCAATCACCTGAATGAGCAATATACAGGCACAAATAAGATCTCGCCTTGCTTCAGTGCCCTCAAGTGAATTGTGCTCACAAGAGGGAAAAGGCCTATTTTATGGCATTTGAAGTGATGGCTGAAATTTAAGAAGCAGTCAAGCTAGCCACGACATTCCAAAGGACCTTGCAGGGGAACTGCATCTGGGAAGCAGTTTCTCCACGAGGACTCGGCTGATCACATTAATTCAGAAGAGCTATACTGTGAAATCAAAAGTGTTTCAGCATTGTGTAATGTGCCAGTGTGAAGCCTGGTCCTGTACTGACACAAATCACAGTTCCCAGAAATAAGGCCTCACTGAAAAGCTGTTGGTGTGATTTGCTTCCTCAGCAACAAGAGCTCTTGATGTTCAGGTAGTCATTAGGCAGTTCCCACCTGGGACTTGCCTCCTTCCAAAGAAGTTTATCTGAATAGACTGCAGAACCACTGAAGTTTTGGACACAGGTTCCCTGTCTCTGGACCTTGCAGAGGAAGAGCAACCTGTAGCTCAGCTTCTCTGAGTCACCAGATCCAGTACTAATCGCTTTATAGCTTAAAGGATTTTCCCTGTAGGTGCTCTGGATTTATAATTCACTTCTTCAGGGTTTCAGTTGAACATATGGCTAAAACATACAGACACACCATGAAAAGATTTAGAAACACTATCTCCTTTTACTTTAAGTGCAAGGAAATCCTAAAATACTGTGTACATTTCTGTGTCTCCCCTTACTGCTCTCATAGGTTCTTAGGCATTCAGTGTGCTCAGGAATCCTCTTGAGGTCATGGCTTTTCTGCTCAAACAGACCCAGTCTCTCTTGTGTAGGTATATCCCTTCTCCCTTAGCTAGCCTGCCTCTTATGGGGGGCATATTCTTTCCTGTCCACACTTCATATGCCTGAAATTCTTCTTAACTTATGTCAGGTCCTCGTGCTTTGTAGCTTTAAAGGCTCCTACTATTACCTGTTATTTTTGAACCACCTGTCTGGGACTTTGAACACCTGACTCTGTAGCCATGCTACACTGGAATGCGTTGCACATAAACCTCAAGCATTTGTGTTTTTGCTGTTTCAGAACATCAGCCAGACTACCCTCTCAGCACGCAGACATGCTCCCTACAAAATTGCTGTGAAGTATGTCAGGTCTGCCTTCTAGGCTCACAGCTTGGCACATCAGTGGGGTTTGAAACAATTTCTAAATTCCTTATAGGCAACAAACCTCTTGTATTCCATTGTCTGAAAACGGAACAAGTTCACTGACAGTCTTCAGATTATTATGGTAGAATCACAGGCTATATCTTACCTTATTGCAAAGGGAGTGAAAATGACCTTTTCTGACAGGTGCACTCTGACCTTAAATTCACCAAGTGTACAAGACCAATCATTTTGTTTAATGTTTGTTCTGTTATCACAGAAGCACAATTTTTCCCATTTCAAAGCAAAAAACAATAGTCACAACTATTTACCTTCTGTCTATGACATTAATTTAATGCTGAGTGGAGCACTGCAAGAGAAAAAATGAACAGTAAAAGCACATGCAAGAAACTTCAGAGAGTGGACTTCTCAGTCCATTGATAAGCTGGTATTTAGGGCTGAGAGCACAATCAGCATAGTGCTTAAAAAACTAAGATGAACCCACTGCACTTAGGGGTTGTCTTTTCTCATTAATTTCCAAATGCAATACTTCCCCTAAACTCAATAACTGTCCAAGAGTGGGTGGCTATAAGGTCTCCCTCAGCTGTTGGCAGAGGGCAGAGAGTGGTAGTGTCAAGAATTCTTAAAGAGATTTGTAGGGATATTGCCTTTCCCTGTGACAAATCTATCGAATTTCTATTTGCCTTTGCTCTAAACTTTTCATTTTGGATAAAAAGGACAGCAATACTTAACTGCAGAAGATTTTCTTTCATTTCTGAAAAATGTAATGCTGTTGCAGGCATATTTGGAACATGTTTGTGGTACTCAGTAGCAATTGCAATGCCTAACTTTAAATGGGAAAATGTTGGCTGGGGGCCTAATTTTTGTACGCAATGAACAAATGTCTTTCCCCTCAGCTTCAGTGAGATTGTTGCTCAGCATCTGTGAGGTGTTATTCTGTGCTCCCAGATGTTGCTGATGTCAGCTTTAGACACATTGCCAAACACAGGAGGGGTTTTTAAATTAAAAAAAAAAAAATTATGGAATGACCTCATAATAAATATAATGTTTCATTTCATTGCAAAATCAGAAACAAAAACAAAGTTCTGTATATTGCAGAGTATAATGGAAACTGTCCTCAGGAGTCCTCTTCACATGCCTGCCAATTTTAATGAAGCAGTTGGTTTCAAATAATACCCAGTGTAGATAATGGGTTGAAGAAACCAGAGATCTGTTTCACTGTTTCTCTTGGTGCAGCATGGCTATGAAACCCCACCATCCTAATCTGGTATTGTTTCACAGGTGCTTTGGGATATATAAGAGAGCAGCTGTGCTATCAGGGTCACAGGTCTCCAAGACAAACCTAAGGAAGTTCAGCAGCTCTTGTCCTTGAAGCACTGGTGATGCTGAGGACTGAAGGAGGACTGTGTGGTTCTGGAATAATATATGACAAAGGAACCCTGCCCTCATCGTTAGATTACCAATCTTCTCTTCTTGGCAAGCTTCTGCTTGACTGTCTACAAAAATGAAATTCATTGCCTGTGTACCATGTGTACCAAGGTTTACTGAAATTTGAAAGGTCCTGAAATATATCTGCCAGGCATTATTATTGGCTTGAAGCAGCTTTTTGTTAATATCTTGAAGGTCTTGGGTAACAAAAGCCCCTCAAATCATTCATGGAGATATGCAGACATATTTGTAATTGCTTCTTTTCAAAATAGACACAGATGCTAGAATTTTATAAACTGTATGCATCCTTCCTCTGCAGTAACTCATAGGAATTCAGTGATGCCCTCTGGTCCTCTAGGGCAAACAAAATGATAGGGCATAAAACAAAGGCCAAATTTACAGATCTTTCACATAATGGAGAAAAAAAAACATTTAATAGAGAACTCAGTCTTTTAAAGAAAGTACTGCAGCTTTGTATGGTGATATTCTTAGTGATTAAAGAGGGTGTTTTATAAAAGCTGCATAATCAGGCCAGTATTCTGTCTGAAATGACCCTTTTAGTCATCTTTCTCTTCCATGTGAAGTTTTAATACTAACAAGTATAAACAAGCTAGGGTAAACCTTGAATTTACTGTTATTAATAGGTTTCAATCTGCTGCAATATCATCCCATGTCTCTCTAGGCAATTAAAGTTGTTTCTTGCTTTTAAAGAAGCTTTAATGGGTACAGCCAATGGACCATCTATTATCATGAATGAACTCAATTACTATCTTAGTCACGATCAATATTTGCTTACACCAAGTTAGGAAAAATACTGAAAGCTTATAGAGTGGTTAAATGGCTGCTGATGTTAAGACAGTGGCAAAGCCTGAGAACATTGAGAAATGTACCCTGAAATAAGTGCAGTTTGTCTTGATATTTCTGAAGTCATCCAGGAAATAAGTGCTGATGATCATCTTTTCTGACATTGGTACTGTGAATTTGCATGAAGGAGATAAAGACTTGCTAAATGTCTCAGTGGAGGAAGGTTAAAAATTAACTCGTTGTTTCCCCAGTATGATAAAAAATGTGTGCTAAGAAGCAAATTCACTACAAAATGCTCTGCACAGAAGCCAAGCAAACCTACATTGATGTTCCTACATGTGACTGGCCTAGGTGAGAAAGCCACTACTACGTGGTATCTTTGGGATATTGGCAGGCAGCTCTGTAAGAACTTAGTAGAGCAATATTGTCCCCCAACAGGATGGCTCTGTGTCCCCTGCAAGACACAGTCAGCAGACTGGGGCGAGAAGAATCCATAGTTTCATAACAGGCTGAAGAGCTTCATCAGAACCACATCAGTAGTCTCCCAGTGGAGTTGGCTGCATCATCCCACATGATGATTCAATCATTCCAGAGGGGGGATATTTGGTGATTCAAATGCTGGGAGTCCAGAGTTTCTGAACTCTGTGTTACTTTTTCTTTGATTGAGTCACTTAACATTTCTTATTCTCTTTCCAGTTTTAAAAACTGGCTTCGTACTCTGGGAATTGAAAGGTAGATAGGACAACAGAGCTTGAAAGAGTAGGAGAAGCTAACAAAAGAGGTCTCAGGCTTTAAGTTAGTTGTTGTCCTTTCATTGCTCTATTTTTTTCAAAGTTAAGGCTACCTCCAGGGCAGTCAGAATGTTAGTTTGCCCTAGAAGGTCCTCAATGAGAAAGCCTGAATATCTCCACGTTTTCCAGGTTTTACTGGCTGTCTTAGATGATTAAAGTTGGCTTAGCTTTAGCAAAGCCATGAAAAGCTGACCTATATTTCAAAGCAGGTTAGGAGACAATTAATTTCTTTGGGCCCTTCTTGGAAGATGTCCCAGAGTATCCATACAGCCTGCCAAGCAAGCCATCAGCAAAGGATTACTGATTTCTGATGGAGAGGTTTGTTTATGGTGTATTCCCTACAGTGTGGTAGAAAGATTCCGGCCAGGTGAAAAGAGGACAAGAGCTTCCAATTAATCATTTACCCTTCACAAATGAATTGTTAGGTAGCAATGGGTCAGTCATTTAATCTTACTGAATCTTAATTATCTGTCTTGAAAATGAGCTGAGATCACTCTTGTATACATGGCATATAGTTGAGGCTGTTGCGAGTGCTAATTTATATCATACTTTGCAGAGATTTGAGAGGTCATTTGAGGCTGTCATTGGGAGGGACACTGGGCCTGGTTCTCAGTGACACTAAGGCAGCATGAGAAGGTGAAGCTTTTTCCTTCATGAATTTGTCTTGTGGCTTTTTGAATGCAGGTAACACTTGATCCAGACTGCTTTCTGTACAGCAAAAGGCTTACCTGGATTCAAAGGGTAATGAAAGTAATGACAGAAAAATGCATCAAAGTCTATCTATCAAAGAAAATTGTGGTTTCCCAAAAAACCCCTTAAATATCAGCTTTAGGGACAACTAGTAGACTGTTCTGCAGGTCCTCTGAGACTGACTGGCAGCCCTGAGGATCAAGGGCACTAGCCAAACCAAAACATCAAAAAGTGATTTGATATATTGAGACCTGAAACAAACAAGCAAACAAAGGAGAATAGTTTTCCAGTATGAAATACTCCCTTATTCCCCTCCTCCATTTCCTCCCATCAATCATTTTCAACCAAATAAAACGTCAGGTTGTTTTTAGGTTGGTTTTGCTTCTCCTTCTATTTCAAAACTTAAATGTAAATGTTTTAGTGAAACATTCTCCTTTGGGAAACAGCAAACAAATAAGTTTAGCTTTCAGTCAGAAATGTCTGTTGCTAACAAATTACATATCAACATTGGCTCATAATCAGATTTTTGACTGACCTAAATCTGCAGTTTTCAACAAGTGCAATATTCAAACAGAAGAGCATCCAACCCTGAACTAGCAGCTTCTGTGTACAGTCTTGTGAAGAATGAGATCTCTTCTCTCTTTTCCAAACATTTATTATATAGGAGGGGTCTGATTCTATTTCATCATTACCTGCATCAAACGAGCACACCCAGTGTGAAGAAGTTTATTTTCCCAAGTCAATTCAGACTCTGGCCATGCATAATGCTCACATAGTTTATTAAAAGTTCTGGGAGTTTCTTCAACATTTCTTAACCACATTCAGTATTCAGTTTAACTCTACTAAATGCTTGGATAGACACGAAAGCAAGAAAAGCCAAATGAAACAAGAAATAACTCTCTTTTAATCATGTGTTGAATTGCACCATTTCAGTGTATCCTTTCCTGATTCCTTTATAATAGTAACAAAAAAAAATTTCCAGTTAAAAAAACCAACAAAATCTAAAAAAATCCAAACAACAATAACAAAAAAACAACAAACCCACAAACAACAACAAAACCAAAACATAAGGAAACCTGCTTCCCTACATAATCATTTCTATTACTATTGCAAACAAATGACCACACACTTTTCTTACATATTTGCTTGTTTAAAAGTCTTTTAAGCTTCTGTTACATTCAACACTCGCTTTCCTCAGGCCCTAATCCAGAGCGGTGCAGAGCAAGCTCAGCCCCCTCCTGAAGTTGAGACAAGGCCCTTTGAGATTAGGACTTCTGAGACTCTTTTATTTCCATTGACTTCAGACTTGAAAGTATTTGTTTTTCATCTTTCTCTAAAGGTATTCTAATGAAAACAAAACAAGTCAGAAAATCCCACGTTTCAGCAAAGCAAGGTCCAAAATAGCCTTGTCTCTTTGTGTTTATTTTCTAGGTCCTCTTAGGAGCTAGGCCTCCAATTCCAAAGCATGTTATATTCTTGTGAAGGGGGAGAATGGAAATCTCCACTCTGAGAATTTTCCTTAGAATGTTTCTGTTGAGAACTGTTCTGCACAAAGGAACAAATTTGCCATAGAAGAAATTGTAACTTCCACCTTCATAATACACACATCCTTTGACATCCCAGCAGATCACACAGAAATAACAAGCTGCCCATGTGGAAAAGCTTTATTTCTATCCCAGTGCCAGATGACTGGGAGCTGTCAGTGAGACACAATGGTGAGAAGCCGATCTGATTCTAGGGTACATTGGGCCAGGCTTTGGCCATGGAGATGGAAATACCACCTAGAGCATTAGTAAGGGCTCATTTGTGATACTGCTGCTCCTGCCACCTCCATTCAAAACAGAGTTAGAGGGGATGAGGAGGAGGGTTTCTAAGTTGAGTTCAGGAACAGAAGCTCTACCTTACGAAAAAAAGAAAAGGAACTAAGTTTGTTTGGCCTAGTGAAACAAGACTAGATATGGGAGAAAATTACTCTTTATAGATATATCAAAGACTAAATATTGAGGAGGGAGGAAAATTATTTAACCTAAAGGAAAATGCTGGAATAAGACCATATGGGTATCAACTGGTCATGAATAAATTTAGACTGGAAATTGGGCAACCATCGGAACAATAACATTCTGGAATAGCCTTTCAAATAGAGCAGTGATGGGCAAAGAACTTCAATTTAAACATGTGATATGAGTCCTTGAAACACCAAGTGGGTTTGAAATAAAGTGTGTTGCCACAATATATGTTTACATAAAATTTATTCCATGCTCTGGAGCTTCTACTGATTACCTGCCAGGGACAGAAAGAATTTTTTCCACCTCATACATAATTTTGCTTCTCCATCCTGAAGCGTCATAAGGAAGCAGAGATAGATGCACAGGCATTCCTCAGTGTATCAAAAGCTTCCAGGTGGCTTTGATGATGTTATTGTCTACATACCTGGCTTTCTACTGATTGCCAGATCTAATAGTAGGTAATTTACTCCTAATTTGGCTTTTTACTGGAGGGCATAGGCTTGTGAACCACCTAAGACCACGTGAGAATCTAATCTAACATATCCTAAATATTACTATATCCAAATTATTATTGACAGAGTCAATTGCCTGCTCCCTTTCTGTCCTAGATGATGGCTGAAGGTGAAAAGCTTTTATGACACTCTGAAACTCCTGATAGGGTGTGAAAAGCGTTCTGTGTTGGGCAAGGACTGGTGGAGTAAGACCAAGCAGCTGTTCCACAGTACACAGGGTAACATGTCAGGATACAGGCCCTCCAAACTGTCTCTTGACACCTTGAAACACAGAGGGTGATAAAGTGATGTTGCTGTTGCTACAAGAATGCCTCTTGGCTAGTATTCATCCTCTTTTCCTTATTGCTGACGAGCAACGTGTCATCATGTCCTAACGTGTGGTGCTGTTTCCTATCCCTTGCATCCCAAACTGAAGCAAAATCCTGAAGGTTTTCAGTATGGTGAGACAAGGAAAGAGTTGATATTTTGTCAAGGCAGTAATTACTTGGCATCATTGCTAGTCAACCAGAGAATCCCCTCCACGATCAGCTGTTAAGTATGAAGTGCAAGGGAAGCCCACATCCAGACCTTAGGCTGAGTTTTCCACTGCATTTTCCTTTCCTTAATTGCCAGGATTTTTATAAGGTTGTCAGCCTCATTTTCCAGCCCAGTACCATCCCGATGAAGATTCTTGCAAGGCAGAGTTTTAAAACAAACCTAGGTAAAACTCAGTCCTGCCTTTCTCTCTGAAAAAAATCCTAGCCTTTCTGCCCAGTCTGGATACTATTGCCAATCTTTCCTTCCCTGTAACCTGACCTGCACCAGAATCTGACATGAAAGACCATTTCCATCCTACAAGATGTCTGTGGCTTCCCACAGATCACTCAGTGGTCATTTGTCTTCTTGATCTGCTAATTATACAGGGCCAGCTGGCTCCCAGGTCCCTGGTCCATGCTGAGGCAGCATACTCTATTACAATATCCCTCTAGCCCGTAAGAGTCCATGAGAACTGATGTGGCCTTTGCAATTAGAAATGCCCTAAATATTTTTTTTTACCCTTTATGTAGCCAAGAAGAAAGGCCACTTGGTCTGCAGATACACTTGATCCTGAAGATTTACCACAGTATCCCATTGTCTCCATACAGATACATACCTTAGTAAGTAAAGGTTAAAGGACTGTCTTTGAATTTTCTCTGTGATGCAAATTCCGTCTCTCAGCTGCTTTACAGAAACCAGTAGTATACCTTCAGAGATAAATAAGAGCAGGAAGACAGAAATAAGGGGGAAGGGAAGAGTTTTTAGCTGAGATTTGAAATGAGATGGAAAGCCACTGGAGCAGAGAAATACTGACAAGCCAGTTCCAGATGGCAGGAGGCATAGAGGAGAAGTTGCTCTTCCCACTTCTGGCCAGATTGCATGGAGGGACAGAGAATAGGCAAAACTTGATGAAATTAAATGGCATTACATGTAGGGGAAAAATGGATACAGTGAATTTGTAGACTATGCTACGGAGAAAGCCACAGAGTTAAATACTAAGGCTGGATTTTTGTAAGAGTTTGATCATTGTCTGATTATTAGTAACATACAGAGCAGTGCCAGGTAACTGAAAGGTAATCAAATTTCAAAGCTTTCTAGGATAAGCCACCCCCTACCAGGGTCACCAAGACATGCTAACCTTGGGATGTAAATGGTCTAACAAAATCCCACCTCTAACTGGGAGCATTACAGGGATGTATTCCCATCTGCAAGAACCCAATACTGATCCCTGCTGGAGAACAGATGCTTGCCACACTGACCACTGCTTATGCTGTTTCCCTGTGACCTTGGTACTATTTGTGTTCATCAATTATGCTGTTCCTGTTCATCTGGGTATTCAAATCTGAATTTATTTCCTTTGTACAGTCAGAGAAAAAACAAAGTGTTGTGCATCCCTATCAGCACTCCTGGAGGATTACTGAAGGTCAGAGCTAGGATAACCTGCACTTACTTGTGCAGGGTTGCTGCTATCTGAGCAGTTCAGTTAAGATGAGGCTGAAAGGAAAGCAGCTGGGGCTTTAGAAGCTCTCATCTCTCAACAAGCTCATCTTCATGCCCAATATGTTTTATCTGCTTGCCTCTTGTTCTCAGAGCGGCTTGAGATTCTCCAAAGTGTATTCAGTATATTGGGACCTCCAGTTAGTGCACAGACACACACACAGAAACAAATACATACACACATGCACACCGCCTTTCCTCACAGGCATCTTTGTGAAGTTTCAGGAATTTAGAAGGTTGGAATGAACAGGAACAACAAAAATTACATTCATTTCATTTGGAAATAAATATGCATAATTTTTAGGAGAAGATAGGGAAATTGCTTCTCTCCCTGTTTAACCTGCTACGTCCAAGCCATTCTATGATATGATGTGATACGAATCATTAGTTGCAAACCATTCTCTGCTCACACATTCTCTGCTTACACCTTTGCAGCTGTGTTTGACTACCCCAAGGCCTGATGCCTTATTTCTGCAGGACTCCTGACTGAATGCTCCTGACATGCTCAGGCAGAGCTGGACTCAGCGGGAACGGTAGCATAACACATGCCAGCTGGTGAGGGCATTACAGCATTGGTGACCAGCTTTGAATAAAAGCACAGTAGTTGAAGTATTTATTCAGGGAGTGAGGGATGAGGATTCGCTAGGAACGTGCTTAGAAAAAAACTTGAGTTTGGGTAGCGGGCACAGATAAAGCACTCCTGCCTCTGCTGAAGCCATGAAAAATGCAAAATTCACATGCCATAAAAACAGAAAGAGAGAAACACCAGGAGAATGATGGGAGAGTATTGGGTGAGCTAGAAGTTGATGGAGCTGGGAAGCAGAAGCATATACTGCTGTTGTGGAGTGGGTGCGAGGGCTGAGTGATACAAATATTCTGCATGGATCCTCCATTACAGCTGGAAGCACAGGTGAGAAACACAAGAGCTTATTTCAATTGCTACCTTTTTGCTTCCAGGACTGGCAGGGCTAAAGGCTGCAAATGACATTCTGGCTTACTCTAACTGGGTCAGACTATAAGGAATCTCACTCTTCACTTAAAAAGACAAAAGCAATCACCAACAACCTGCTTCTGAGGACAAAAAGACCAGCTTGCTAATGAGGGACTAAGATGTGGCCATTCCATCCTAAAAGACAATTTCCCACCATCCCCCTGTTCATTCATCTTTTTGTCTATTAAGAGTCAGAATACAATATTTATTCCTGTTGTCCAAAGTGTGGCCCCAAAATTTTAATGGTTACACTGATTTTATTCCATGTAATGGAAACTGAGATGCCCTCTAGATGGAATATGAGGAATTATACAGTCAGGATCATATGCTCTACTACGGTCTTCCCATTTAGTTTGGGAGCCAATATAGAACAAAGTCCAGAACTTAGGGTTTGGAAGAGAAGGGAGGGTTTTATCTATTTCCACTCTAGTTAGGTTCCCTTTACTAATTTGGTTTCCTTGCCCAGAAACAGGACCAAAAATCATCCATGGGAGAAAATTCCTCAATGCAAACTAACAAAACAATCATAAAAAGAGGTCTTGTTTTATGACATGCTCCATTGGTATTGCAGCATTCTGCCTATGTGGGCATATTTTCTAACACATTATGCAGAAACAAGTCAGGGAAGATGCTGAGGATTGTAATTTTCTAATTTAATTCTGCCATTTCCAGTAATGGAAAGCCATACTATGCCTATTTATCTTCATAAGTGACAGATGCATTTCATTAAAACTTCCTTAAATAATTTCTCATGGCACTTGAAGGAGGAAAATAAGGAGTGAGAAGGTATCTATTTTGTAAGCACACATGCATTGAGGTTTTGAGAGCTGTTAAACACGCAAATGATCTATGACATTGCATTAGAGAGGTCATGTAAAAAGACATTTGTCTGGTGTTTTTTGAAACGTTGATGCCTGGTGAACACATCATGAAGCAATCTGACATTGACTGCTGCTGGATGGAAATACGCTAATAATATCACTGTACGCTGATATAATGAGTGTCACTTGGGAGAGTCCCAGAGCTTCGTGTAATGCTAGGACAGGCAGATGCTTCCCTTCCAAATACTGCTGAAATGCTGCCATGTAGGAACAGGAGGATGCAGCAGCTGCAAAGCAAGTGACTCTGCAGAATAATTTGGCCAAGAAGTGAAGAACTTTGTATTCAGCTGAAACTGCATTTAAATAAGCAATGTTCCAGGGCAGGTGAATAGTCATCCAATTCCCTTTCTGTGACAGACAACTGATAGTGGAGCAATAAAACCTCTCTTGAAGAAATCTGCATCATGTGCTGATGCATTTCTGGAGAGTGGATATTCTGTATAAGGTCCTAGCCTGGGTCTTGGCACACAGGAGTTGCATGGAAGCAATGAAAGCATCACAGGGGGAAAACTGCAGGTGAGATCATGCACATTTTTCTATTGCCCTCATAGTCCATACAGCTCAGGAAAGCCGGGATGCTCGCGAGAGCTCCTAGAGGATCATTAGGTCAAGGAAAATTGCCAGTGCATCTAAATAATTTTTCTCCCTCATTTAGTAAGCTCATACAGAAGAAAATGGGATGGAGAGGTTTAGAGTTGGCACTGTCATTATGTGCTCCTCAGCTTCCCATTTAGAGAAACTTTCTAACTTAGGCTGTTGGCAAAAGGAGACAGAGTCTCAAAGAGAGCCTTGCCCAAACTGCTGTCTCACAAGCCTATCATCCAGTCTAGCAACTGCTGGCCAACAGTGCCAGCAGAAAGGTCAGTGGCTAGGTGAACTGTTGAGAAAGAATTCACCTCTAGAGGAAGGAGGTATTCTTGCATATACTGGGGGTATGGATGGAGAAGTTTTCATGGTCTGTAACAATTTTTACTCCAGGGTCCCGTTGTTAAGGACCCAGAGCTGTGAAGCAAGCTGGAAGAATGACTGCAGCCCCTGTTGGCAGCCCCCTGGGACTCAAAAGACCCCTGTCTATTTGGCCTCATCACCTTTCCCTCACTTCACATTTGCTTTCAGCTCACTGAGCAAATAAACCCAAGTGAATAAGCTATTCAGGAGAGGCTGCCCTCTTTCTGGTTTGTGAATCCTGCAGTCTCTTCTCACTTTTATTTCAAACTACTGACTCAACGCTCCATTTGTTGCTCTTCCCCAATGGAGTTTGTTGACAAAGATGTGATGAGTACTAGAGTAGTGTAAATCAGCACAGATGAGGGAGGTGGTCTTCTTCCTACACTGCCTGAAGAAATGCTAGCTGTCTGATGAAAAAAAGTCACCTTCTTAATGGAAACATTAGCAATCGAGCCAAAGCTTTCTTCCTCCAGTGTGCTTAGAAGGTGTGGTTTCCATAAGTAGGCTGCTCTTAGTGCTTTTCAGAATGGCAGATTTACCTTATTCAGAGAAATATTGCCCACAGCTTGGTAGGAAAGCCCACATTTATGGCCACTGTCTGTCTTCTCCCTCCAGCCAACCTAAAATCCGCTATTAATGTCAGGGCATCCCCTGCCCAATACCCTTTGTATTTCATCGGAATCTACGTCCTTTGAAAACTCCGGTTCTGAAGGTATTTTATATCATGGTCATTCCCAAGTTACCCAAACCTGCTTGCCAGTCAGCAGGGGGCCTCTCAAATACTGCCCCTCAGCCAACAGTAGGAGTTCAGCACAAAAACTGGGGCCAGCACATGTAAGACTCACTTGTCCTCTTCCCCTACTGCTCATGAAGTCAGTCTTTTTTCATCTGTTATGGCAATGCTGTATAAGAAGGTGAGGAAGAACTCCTGCAGGCCTCTTTCCTTGCTCTGTTGAGTCACAATGGCTCCAGTTGGCTCTGGCTGCAGGTGGATGAGACTACCTCTTTGGGCAGAGAGGACTAGTGCAGAGGAAGCCACGCAGAGAGTGACTCAGGGGAGTTCGGCTGGCAACAGGAGCTGATGTCAACTCATCAGTAAAACCCAGCTTCAGAGGAGGCTGAGCTTTCTTACTCATCCTCTGGTGCTCAGAGCATGACTCAACTTGTTCACAATGCACGGCACTCTGAGGCCACACCAAAAGTCTTTCATCTACAGCATTTTGGCTGGGCTGTTTCTGCCACCATCTCTTCCTTTCCCCTTGTGTTTCCATCCAGGTGATTAGTTGGGAGTGACGTTCAATGCTACTGTGGAGTGGCTGAACAGCAACCAAAAAAAGCAGAAGTTCAAGAGGGGAAATAAAAATTTCCCTTGCAGTTAATCACTGGCCCTGCTGTGGAACTCATCAAACTTTGAGGAAGTAATTGAAGCTATTTGCACTTGTGGAAAATGGGAAAGACAAAAGTACAGGAAATTGCTTGTTGTTTTGCTCTCAGTGCCACAGCTATGATTACTCTCTTGTTGGACACGATTCCCTTAGAAAAAATGGTTTCCAGATAAAGGATAAAGAGACCAGTCAGACTTTGTTTAGTTTGTTTGTTTTGAAAAATCCTTTTCATACTTCCTCTAATCCATATAGACAATCATGGTGCATGAGGCCTCCCTGCTCTTCTCCAGGCTGAACCTCAGCTCTCTCAGCCTGTCTTCATAGGAGAGGTTCCATAGGAGAGGTTCTCCAGTCCCCTGATCATCTTCCTGGCCTTCCTCTGGACCCACTGGAGCAGGATCACATCTCTCTTGTGCTCAGGATCCCAGACCTGGGTGCAGCACTCCAGATGACGTGTCACATGAGCAGAACAGCGGGGCAGAATCACGTCCCTCAACTTGTCAGCTGTCCAGGACTCTTCTGGCTTTCTACAAGAACTCCCAAGTCCTTCTCTGCAGGTCTGCTCCCAACGAGTTCATCTCACAGTCTGTATTCATATCTGGGATTGCTCCAACCCAGATGCAGCACCTTCCACTTGGACTTGTTGAATTTCCTTAGTTTTTCATGGCCCACATGATTAGAATGATGCTTCGTTTTTTTAAGATATCATACCATTTTAAATTTATATGGAAAACAAATAAATCCCTGTAATAATGCTGCACTGAGTTCTGACATTTTCTTATTTTCAGTAGAATTTAGAGTCACATGGATTCATCTGATGGCACATGACAAAATGCAAAGTATGGTGGCAAACATGACATGAAGGTAGGAGTTAAGTCCTGTTTTCATTTGTGCCATGCAAACTCTCAGTAGAAACCACTTTTGGATGTTCACTAGGGTATATGAGATCAGAATTTTATACTGTGACTTGCCTTTTCAGGAATGCCATTGCCTATGATGTTTTAAGGGCAACCATAGGGATTTACTCATAATGTATATGATATGTGGAAACAGTGCCTCTGAAATCTGCATGCACAGCACTTAAATGGTCAGCCCTGATTCTGGGCTTTGTCTCTTTCTTTCTTTATCTATGATCTTTCTTTTTAAGACATTCATTGGATATAACTGATGGAGTTAATGCTTTTGTTTTCACCTCTGCAGGGCCCGTTTTTAGAAGTCATCTTTCCACTCTTTCATTCACTGCCCTTGCCCTCCCTCTTCCTTCTTACTCTGTTAAATCAGACACCATTTTTCCTCCAATTGCTCTGCACAACCTTGCATTCTGCACATTGACCTTTCGTATGCTGCCGTTTGGATCACCAGCTCTAGCCATTACATTAGCAACACACAATTACACCCTCAAGGTAGACTCAAGTGCAGATCCTGCCTCTACATAAATACCTTAATGAATGGAAAGGTGCTGAAGTATGTTGGAGTATGTTTTCAGCTCACGTAACAGAGAGAAAGGATTCTGCAGAGACGTGAAACCATGGGTAGTGATGGGAGCATTTCCCAAATGTTTCTGTTCCACCAGAGTGCTTTCTGTATGGTGCTGTTCTCTGAAGTGCTCAAGCATTATATTTTTTTGTCTAGAGGTTATTGTCAAAGCCACACTCAAATGTCACAGAGGGACATTTTCATCTAGTGAACTCAGATGAGTAGCTCTTGGTTGGTGTTCTTTCAAAAGAACTGTTCTTGGTGTAAATTGGTCAATTTTGGTTTTGTTAAGAACCCCAATCCTGATATACTGTAGTTTGGTGATATCTGTTGCTGTTTGGGAGTGTGATGCAGCCATTAAAGTACTTATGTCTTTTTTTTCTCCCTGCTTTTTTCTTTTTTTTTTCTTTCAGAATTCAGCATACCTTTACCTGTGAACATACAACATCAGAACTGAAGCAACTCTGGCCTCTCTTCCAATAAAAGCATAGTCTGACAACAAAAGATGTCAAATCTGGCATATGAAAGAATCTGCCCCATAGCTATTTGGGTAATGAACATACAGCTATGTGGGTCATGATCTAATGTTTTTGTTGTAGTCCTACAGTTGTGATAAATTGAGCAATATGTGAAATGGTGGTTTTCAACTTGTTCAAGATATTGTTTGTCCAGATTATGACAAATAAAATCTGCTCACAGTCCCCAGACCACTGAGAATGAACTATCTTTCCCCTTTCTAGAAGGAATTTTGCTATGAGAGATGGGAATTGGACAAAAGGAACAGTGTGAGGCTACCCTATACCACCTTTGTGGAGAAAGAGTTAGCAGTCTCCAGTGTCTCTCAAGGGCCCTGCTGGGCATGTGATAATAATTGTGACATCTGGTCTAGAGCAGAGTTTCACCACAGGTTACAATATCAATTCCTGTCTCCATAATTCACCAAAATAATCATCAGATATTATTTTACATAATGGCATGTAATACTGATCTTCCTGTATTTTTTACTACATTGAGTTTGCAAATGGGACCTCTTCCAATTTACAGAAATCTTGCTGTAGCTTTTTTAACAAATTCCTTCTAAAATCAGTGAGTGTAATAAAAATCTGTGGCATGACTGCTCAGTCCAGTATGTCTGTTTAATCAACCAGTTCAAAAGAAGTGAGGAAAGGACATCACTTCTGAAATATCACAGAAGGAAACCAACCTGTTACCAGAGGAGCTGCTTCCCTCCAGCATATTCAGGTTGTGCCAGTGTTTGATATGATAACTTCTGTAAAATTCAAAGGGGAATGATGGAATAAGTAGGTGTGTGGTGAAAAGAAAGGGAACTTAACCTCCTTTTGCACTCATTATAGCAAGGCTTATTCAAATACTTTTCCTCATAGGAAAGTTTCTTCCTGAGATCTACCTGAGTAGGGGAGATGGCAGATCAATGCATGACTGCCTTGGTGGACCTTCGATCAGCCTATGGCCCCGCTGGCAAACACATGCAGCCTCCCAGCTGAGGCAACTTTCAGGAGAGATGAAACTTCAAATGTGCAATGCCTTTTTGCTGGGCTTCAGAGAATTAATGGCAGCAAAAGCTAGGCATGCTAACAACATGGGTTCTCAGGATAAATACAACTGAAACTCAGCTAGGCTTTTCAAAGTGGGAGAATACAGCATTTCCTTGTATATCATGTGCAGAAAGGAGAGCTGTTGCACAGGCATTTGGAAGCTCAGGCCTATTTTCATCATCTGAGGACTGAAATCCAATTAATTTGTTCTTTTTACCCTACGTAATTAGACAAACCTGGTTGCTTTAAAAAAGCTGGGCAACAAGGCAACCCGGGGCTGAGGGTTTCTAAGCAGTTTTATTCCACTGCTACCAGGGCTTGCCCTTATTTTTCCTTTGCCTGCAGGGCCACAGTGCCATACAGGAAGGGGCACTGCTGCTGGTACAGGATCTTCACAGCTCCCCTCCCTCCAGCCAGCAGTGTACTGCTCTAATTAACACTGCCAGCATTAACAGCCAAGCTACAAACCTGGGATGAGGAGCTGATTTGCAGGAGAATGCAATGCCATGACATAACAGGCCATCAGTGAAGTCGGAATGCATTTGGGACAATCATTTATCACTGGTGAAAAGGAAAAAAAGAAAAGAGTGAGGGGCAAATCGCTACTTTTTTCTTTGAGAATTTCTAATACACTTTTATTTTTCATCCCAATTGGATCTTTCAAGGCTAAATTCAAAAAATTCAAAAGTTAAAACAAATGAGTTTCCCTATAGTACACAACTGAATCTCAAAGCTAAAGCCTCTTGTTCATTTTTCCCTCTGGGTCAACCCAGTCAGACACAAGTTTTCCTGCTTTACCCATGTTGCTGCTGCAGAACAGAGAATAAACTGTCTGCACAGCTCAGCCAGAGCCATTAGAATGTGCTTCCACATTTAGCCTGCTCCAGAAGCAGGTGCTGGTGGAAAGTAGACTGTTCACAACCAGCACATGTTCCCACTGACACACTTTTAATTCAGAACACAGAGATATGTAATGAAAATATTTATGCAAAAGTTGAAGAATGGGCTGTGAGCTCTCAGCATATAATTCTGTTTTCAGTGGGATACGCAATTTTTCATATGCTTTAGCAAATTTTGGCCTAATTAAAAGAACAAGTAGGTAACTACTGATAGTATCCGTGGAGAAATTAGAGCAATAATCTAGTCATCTGCTCCAAACCTATCCAGAAATTTATGAGGACTTTGATGAGGTGCAGATAGGCCCCTTATAACAAAGAACATAATGACTCAGGAGGACTCAGGATTTGTATTTTACACATCCTGTGAAAATTTGTAATTCAGGGCCAGTGTTCAGTTGCAGTAACAAGTGTGCAGAGTGGCAGGGGAAACCATCACCACATGCCTGGCAGTCGCTGTTACATACTGAATGACTTGTCTAATACTGTGCTCTGCTGTCACATTTTCTTCTTTCACCTCCTGAAAACTGACCTCTCTTCATCCAGCTCCACTTGTCATACTTCAATACTTCAGTCACAACAACCCCAGGCAGTGGGGGGAAGAGTGGCTGGAAAGTGGCCCCAGCAAGAAAGGGGCTGGGGTTGCTGGTCAACAGCATCTGGACATGAGCCAGCAGTGCCCAGGTGGCCAAGAAGACCAGTGGCATCCTGGCCTGTATCAGCCACATTGCGGCCAGCAGGACTGGGGTTGTGATTGTCCCAGAGTACTCGGCTATGGTGAGGCTGCACCTCAGGTGCTGTGTCCAGTTCTGGGCACAGAAAGACATTGAAGTGCTGGAACGTGTTCAGAGAAATGCAACGGAGCTGGTGAAGGATCTAGAGAGAAGGACATAGGAGGAGCAGCTGAGAGAGCTGGGGTTGTTTAACCTGGAGCAAAGGAGGCTTGGAGGGGACCTTATCACTGTCTACAACCACCTGAAGGGAGGCTGTAGCCAGGTGGGGTTTGGCCTCTTCTCCCAGGCAACCAGCAACAGGACGAGAGGAAATGGCCTCAAGCTGCACCAGGGGAGGTTCAGGTTGGACATCAGCAAGAATTTTTTAACTGAGAGGGTGGTTAAGCATTGAAACAGGCTGCCACCATCCCTGTGATCACTCAGAAGTTGGACTAAATGACCTTGGAGGACTTTTCCAAGTTTAATATTTCTATGAATATCACCTCCAGACAAAAGTCTGGGAATGTCAGCAGAATTATCTTAATGTTAAGATTCCCCTCAATATCAGTGAAGCACATTATCTTGTGAAAATCTGCATGCATCACTTCCACAGGTGTCCACTTTCTGTCATCCTTGATTCACAAAGTCTGGATGTTTCCTTATGATTACATAAAATAGGATGCAGGGCTGTTAAACGAAGCAACAAGAGAAACTGAAGTCTATTCTTGTCTAACTCTAGTTTTGTACCTTTCTGACTCACATTCTGGCTTCCTCCCATTGCCCTCCCCTTAAGAGGAAAAATGCACGTTGAATCCCAAAAGCTGGGCACTGTCTGGACATCTTCCTATCAAGAGACTCTGGCAGTGACTGCTCCTGCTCCCTCATGTTTGATCCCAGGCCTCCCACATACGTCAAGATACAGGAGGCTCAGTACCTTGGAGGCCAGAATGGTAAGAAACAGATCCCTGATGAGAATGCAGGAAATGTGAGTCAGCATGAGCAAGACCCAGATTGCTGTGAACAACCCACCATTTGAGCAGTATCTACTTAATCATGGTCAGGGAGTCAGTATTGTGCTCACACTAGAACAACTAACATCTCCATTTTCCAGGATCCATAGAAATACTGTGCCATTCAATAATTTGTATTCCGGCCTGGAAAAATCACCATTCCTTTTGCTGTCTACAGCCTTAAAAATTGGCATACTTTCTCAAAAGACAGATAATCTTTTAACTTGAAATTTTAATCAGTATAACAATCCTATCTCCTGCTTAACATGTCACTTTTCACCTTGAAATCACTGATAGGGTGTATATTGGTGAATGTAGAGGAAAACTGAGGCAGGACCTGTGCTTTTCGTACTCTGAACATTTGATCAAAACAGAGACTCAGGAGGAAAACCACACACAGCCTCTGCTTCAATCACTGCCTGCTTGCCTGTGCACATTAGAGATGCAAGGGTCTTTGCACAGATCAAATTTAGACGTTTAAAACAACTGTTCACTCCTCTAGCAACAGTCATAGGTGCTTTACACGTGGCAGTAAGATGCACGGAGTTCCTTGTTTGCAGTAAAAAGAGCTGCCTTTGCTCGTCCTGCAAATCCATTTGAGATGTTATTAGACTTCATCTTATGTCAAAAAGAAACTCCAAAATGAAATTAAATCACCACAGAACCATATGCCACACTCTGCCTAGGCACAGCAAGAGTAAGTTAAATTCACTATTGCAGCTGCCAGAGTGAATTTATCTGGTTTTATTGGTACATGACTCAGCTTAAATATTTTTCTAAGATAGTTCTTGATAATCCTATGGACAGATAAGTAACATTAATAAAACAGAAGAGTTGGTCAGTTCCTTCCAACCAGCCTAGTAAATGTATTCTGGGTATAAAGAGAGGCAAAACAAAAATCAGAGCATCAAAATTTTCTTGTTTGGAATGGGATACTCCTAATCTTTCTGCCCTGGACAGATTTTCTCATTAGTGAGAGAAAGTATTATTCAGGGAATACAAAAGCAATAAGTACCAGGCTCCTATCCTAGTTCAGAATATTACCTGTGGTGATCTTCACTAGCTCCTCCCACAGCCTCAATGTGTTGGACCATGAAATACAAAAAAACATTCGCCTACAGCACATACACAGTAGAGCCTTATCAAACTTTCAGTGATTCTGAAATGAGAATATAAACGCAGAATTAGATACTGTTAATTTATAGATGTTCCCACTAATCACTTGTGGTATCATCCCAACTCCCAAAATCATTAGTTTTATGCCAGAGAAAGAAGTCTCCTGAAGCTTTTGGAATGAAAGGGGCAAGAAAGAAAAAAAAAAGAAGAAAGGATTTATCTGCCCTTAGATATCAGTTGCACAGATGACCACAATTCTCACATCTCCTAACCTTGTATTTACGTGATGTTGCACATCAGCAATATGAGTGTTTTCTTGTGAACAGCACCTTCATTTATTGCTGCTGAATTCATTTTCCTTTAAGAAATAAAGTTCTCTTATTGCTGGTATTACTGGTTTTCTCTCTCCATTTTCTTACAGCTTTGAACTAAATCCCATTGCCGCTTCTTTCTCCTGAAGGGATACAGAGCACTGTGCTTTGGATCACAGGACTCAAAGTGTCGTTTGGTCTTTTTGAAATGAAACCACACACAGCTACTGCATTTTGCAGATGACCAAGAACAAGCCATAAGTGAAATACCTGTGACATTATGTATTTGTGATACCATTTCAAACGTGAGCATTTCCATTTCTGTAGGCTAATTCCTACTCCCTCCTCCCCCAGTTTTACACCAGTCCCTCACGCTATCACTCCCATCCTGAGGGGCTGTGTGCAAGCCGGGTATGTCTACTAGACAGAGTTAATTCCTTTCAAGCTCCTTCTGTGCATGGCTGTGACTGACAGAGACGGGTGCTGTTTGCAAGTGTCAGTGGAGCATGACCTCAAGTTAATACACTGAATGATGAAAGAAAAAAAGATTCATTCAGCGTGTGAACTCCGTGCTGAGATTAGCCAGAAGCACTGAGCACATACAAATTGCTGTTTTGTCAGCACAGCACTTGGCGGAGTTTTTAAATATTCCAGCTATTCTAAGCCATCCTCCCCAAGGCTGGGGCAACTAAAAAAAGAGGGGGATCAAAATAGCGTTTCCAATCCAAACACCATTGTTTTAGATGAGAAATTTGGACCTGGCTGCTTAGGGCACTGCACAACCTGATGGCAGCCGCAGCCCTCAGTTTGATGTGAAAGGAATTGCAGTAACATGCATAGAAACTGTTTGCAAAACTCAGAGAAGAAACCACAAGATATGCAGCCTTTCAGTAGTAGATGCCTGTTTAACTCCAGCCCGGCCAAGAGCAATTGGAAGTTACAAGGATCTCCACAGTCTGTCTGGCTCCTTGGGCTAATTGCTCTCATTTCAATTGCCTGTGGCCACAAGTTGATGTTCCAGATGCCATCTTACATCTGGTGTTAGCAGAGCAGTCCGGGGCCACATAGGCCACGGTGGGTGACCTTTTCTGTCACCCAAGAAGTTCTGACCTGAGTCTGTGTGTCTGGGGCACACTGTCTGCATTAGTGTTCAGGGTGTAGATCTTATCCGTAGTTGGCTAAAACGGTGGAAGGTTGCAGGAAACCCCTGGAGAACAGCAGTGGGGTGTTTTGTGGGGGGTGGTTGTGTGATTTCTCCCCAGCTATGTAGTTGGCCCTTTCTTAAAATTTAAAAAACAACAGAGCTGTTAGCAGAGGGATTGGAAGAAATTCAGTTTTCATCCCTCAGAGGGGGAAATTCTGAGTTCTAGCAGAAACGATCACCAGAGGCAGGATTGCAGAGTAGATATCAAATCTCTTTTCTATCTCTGCTTCCTATTGTTGACTCTGACAACTACATCCATTTAGGGTCAGATTCTATCGTACATTACTGCTTTGAAGCCAGCAAACAATAAATGCAGAATTTAGAGTATAATAACTTCAGTACTCTCAGGGTAAGGAATCCTCTGTTCACCTCTCCTCACTGCCTGTCTCGCTCATGCATGCTTCTCTTGACTTTGTATCTGATCCTGTGCTCAAAAACCTCTGCATCATCTTTTTCTCTTGCAGTTTTAACTAAAGGAGCTTGTTCTATTTCCATCATCATCTATCAAGTTTTTGAGTCCTTTAAAATAACAAGGTCCAAAGTGATCCCGTCTCTTCTTAAAGGTGATCAAACCCTAAGACAATGCTTGCTACCTTTTCCTCTTGCCCTTCTTTTACCTCCCTTTTTACAGCTGCCCCAGGGAAAAAGACATACAAAAAATCTGCATGAGAGGCAGAAGACAGTAAATGCCATGTTTTGTGAAGGCAGCAGTATCTGTCCTGGGGTTGCTGTAGCCCATTAAACACATAGATTTTGGGGTTTCTTTCTGTTAATAAATGTTGGGAGTTTTGTTACTAACCAGCAGCAGTAGCTCTTCATCAATAGATCTTGCTGAAGCCTACTGCTAATTTAATAGAGTGATTTCACAAGCAGATGCAGTTTAGGTTACCAGATTATTGGCCACACTTCTGCGCAACATCTTTTTTTTCCCCTCCACAGCCCTTATCATCTACTGACCCAACCCAGACCTGTTTAGTTTAAAAGACATGGCCTGTAGGTGAAGGTGATAGAAAAAGTACCCCACTGATACTGCCCAGTTTGTCGTTCTCTATTTGCTTTTTCTCTCTGTTTGTCCATCTGTTCTGTCCTCTCACATGACTTCTCTCTGCTTTTCACTTGGGTCACTTACCAAGCTAAGGAGTAAACAAGAAGAGAAAGGAGAAGGCATTTGTATTAACAATTATGCAGAATTATATATCTGTACTACATATTTACATAATACTACTTGTCGAGCATTTGCTGGAACAATGATGTGCTTTTGTTCACTTGCTGTTGTGGGCAGGAGCCAGTGTCATTTGCTTGCTAGGACATGCACACAAGGAGGACTCACTCTTGCTGCTGAAAGGATGGGTTGCTCAAACTGCCAGAGAAAACGCAGGGTTGAGTCAGCAGCACAAAATTATAATTTTAACAAGGGGAAAAAAAAAAAAAAGGAAAAAAGACCAGCCGTCATTTCCTAGAGAGCTCTGCAAGCTTGCTGGAACCCTCTTAATAGGTTTGCAAATGTTGTTAGTGGTGTGCAGGCAGTTGCCACTAAACGGTGCAAATGGGAGAACTGCAGGAACTCACCATCTTTGCACATTGTCAGGACTGGAGAACACCCAGAGCCTGCGAGTCAGGCGTGGTAAACCGGACTTGCTCTGCCACCTCCTGGCTGTACAGGACACCGAACAGAAGGCTGAACAGCCTGATTCGTACCCTACTCTCTTTCGAGTCATGGGCCTGATGGAAAATTCACTGAGGTGACCAAGCTTCACCCTAGCCCTGGAAAGTATATGCAGAGTAAATGGAGACACAGATAATGCCTTTGGGACCATAAATACCAAAGGAAAGCTTTGCTGTGACCTTACACTGCACTCTACACATACATTTGAAAACACAATGAAAAGATTAGAATCCTTTCTATGGCTGCTTCCCATACAAATGTGTTTTATTGGAGTTTCTCACCTTAAAGGGGAAGGAGATCACTGCCTCTCAAGGGATCCCTGATGTTGTAATTGTCAGGCTTCCTCCTCCCAGACATTCAGGAATCTCCACCTCTTTATTTCTCTGTGGAGAGGAAGTTCTGTAAGTATACAAAAAAAGGACTACATACTTATTTGTTTTGTAATATGGGACTATAATATGGGAAAAAGCCTCTAGTTAATATTCTTCTTTCTTCCTTCCTAGCTTGCAATGGCTAGCAATATTTCTTACTAATGTTGGTGTAGGGATGGAGATAGATATTGACTTTCGTCTCTGTACAGAATTCTAGCTTTACTGCTCCATAAACTGCTCCAAGAGAATAATAATAATATGATGTCATGATTTATAAGCACAATATAGTTTTTTACATTTTTATACAGTTTCAAATAGTATTTGCTTTCAGTTTCCTTTTACCTGAACTTCTATTCAATAGGAAGTCATAGAAAATCTCCAGGAGATTGTCAGCCTGAGAATATATAACCTATGGCAATATCAGTCCACTGGTAAAGAGGGAATGTGAGTTTCAAGCTCTTGTTGCTGCAAGTCTGCCCTTTAGTCATCAGTTTGCAGCCCCCTCATTCCACATTCATTAGGCACTCTGATAGCCCCGAGTGATATTCCCCCTACTGAAAGATTTTTCAGGAAATGTAAACGCAGACAGAAGCAAAAGAGACTGCATTTTGAAACCTGCATTATCTTTGCTCTACAGCTGAGTAACATCAAATTCATCTGGTAGGAATACACTCTTTCCTTGGTTTACATATGTGTGAACAAGTGATGTATTTTTAATGAGATTTATTTTCATGACAGGAATCGCACTGACAATTTGCATTAAAGATAAGCTAAATGAGCTGTTCAGGATTACAACAAGCTTTCTCACATTCGTTTCCTTTAATTAATCCATATAGTATGTTAATTTTGGATTACGTCCTGCCTTAAACCATCTATGAGTTCAAAGTCATCCTTTCATAAAATTTTTGATCACCTCATTTTCTTCACGTCTGTTAACCCTTTGAGGACATAGCTCACAGAAAAAAAAATTAGAAGGCATTTGTTTTAATGTTCTACCACAAAAACACAGTAGCTTTTTTTTTTTTTTAATCTATTTTGTCTGGAGTGAAATGGCAATTGTTAAACTTTTCAGCTGGACAGAATTTTTTATTTCCAGATGGGTTTACTTTAAGTACCTAGCAATTTATTGGAATTACCAAGTCACTTCCCATGTTAATCGAAAATAAATGATATTATATGAAACCCTAGTGACCTCCAAAGGGAGCTAAAATCTATTAGGTCCCCAGTACAGACCTCTACCACATGTGCTAATAAGTAATTGTAGCAGTAGATGTCTGTTATCATCCATAGGGATCAGTTGCATGAGGGAGAAACTCAATCAAAAAATTTAAGGGATGTAGGATACATCCTTCATCACCAGATAATACAGATATGTGCCAACAAACAAACAAATTTGGAGACTCAAGAAAGCCTTGGATTGTCAATGTCGGATGACAAAGAACAGACATGAGGGGCTGTATAAGTGATGGTTCTGCTTTCTCCCTTATTCTCTTTCTTATGGCTTCTTTCTTCCCATAATATCAATCCCTAGTAAAGTCTCCAACTTTGGTAGGTTTTGTGTGCTCCCCCTGCCTGCTGGCCCTGCTCCTCACCCTGCAGTGCTCCTCTCCCACAGGAGAAGCTGCCAGCTCTGGGTTGCCACATGGAGCTGCACACAGGCAGATGAGCTGGCCGGGAGGAGCTAGAGGGCTGGAGGATGCTCACTGCAGATGTCACCAGCCAGGAACTTAGCTACCAAGCTAACAAGCTTCTGCTGAGGGTGTCCAAATGAAAATTTGTCAGAGTTTGTGATTCAGCCAATCCACATCTTCCTGGAGATAGCAAAAGGGGCTTACTCGATACCAAAAATCCCTTTTTCTATAAAGCTTGGGAAAAGTAAGAGTTCTAAGTCAAAGTATTGTAAGATTTTAAACCACGTCAACATATTTGCCATACTCTTATTTTTATTGATTGAACAATTTTAGATAAAATTTTTCAAAGAAAGTCTGACTGACATGAGCAGCAGGAAAAGAGACAGATAGTGTTATAAAACATTTTATATATCACTGCAATGTCAGCCTTCTGTCACAGTACTATAAAGCCTGATCACATCTCATTGCAGTACTGAAATGCTCCCCTTACCCTCATTCCCAGAGCAGGGAACCTCTTTCTTGAGTCCAGCAGTCACACCAGAAAAAAATTAAGGCACAAAGCACAATATACACCTTACCCAAAGGACACAAAGTCTAGGTTTGGACACAGACATGGAACAGAGAGTCTCTCTGCTGTGAAACTGCTAGCACAGCCCTGGCACAGGTCTGGTCAGGGACAGTCAGTGCTCTTACAGATAATGTCCATGCATGGTTTGGGGATTGGCAAAGGCTACAGGTTGTTCCCAGTAGGCAGTTTGGATGCAGATACCTTGTTCTGGAGGCTGCATGAGTTTAGCTGTGTCTTGCCAGGAGTTTACTAGTTTGCTTACTAGTTTGTTTACTAGTAGTTTGTTTGCTACCTTGCTAGTTTGTTTATTAATAGAGAGAGGTTCAAACAGGCTAATAACTCCAAAGAAGGACTATGGTCACCCAGGGAGATGGTGAACCTGTAATTTACTCCTCACTTACTTCCCCTTCCATTTATCATCAAAGAAATAGCCAGTGGTGCTCAGCTTGTTAAACTTGCCAAGGAAGGTAGTCAAACTCCCTGTTTGGAACTAGAGTGTTTAAAATTACATCAAAAGAATAAGGAGGAAGGTAATTTTTATGCTGATAACAGGAGACCAAAAAGACAGCATATCAAGCACATTTTGTCAGGAGATGAAGCCAAGGATCATTACTTGGAGGATTCAATAAATGTCATTAGAAACTCTACTTTTTTCCACTTCGCTCTTGACACTTGGCAAGATGCTAAGAACTGTTTCCAAGGAAGAGGTTACAGATGCTGGCATACAGGAGCAGATATGGTCACGGGAGCTTGAACCTGGGGAACATTATCTGCCAGATTTAGGGGAACAAAAAGAAAACCAAAACTTTTGGAGCTAGTGATGAAAGATCAAAAAGAACTAGCATGGCAAAGTAACAACTACAAAGGTAAAAATGACAGATGTTCTTAAATTGCATGCAAGAGTCCAAGCATCATAAGGGAAGCAACAAGTTTGAAACTGGAGAATTCTATAATGACCCAAAGCAAAGGGGGATTGTAGGCAGAACATTAAGGAACCTTTGCAAACAGATAGTGAATCATTTACCTGGGGAGAGGAGTGAAGAAAAAACTTAAATCAGTGCCATCTAGAGATGAATTAAAATCAGTGAATCCCAGTCCAGAGGGAAAATTTAAAGGTATATTTTGGAAAGCAAAAGTCTTTCATGCTTTCCCTTTGAATCCAGTAATATAGGTGCTTATGAAACTGTGTAAAATTATAAGGAGGAAGATAAACAAACCTATAACTGATGACAATTTAAAGCATATTATTACAGAGGAAGGAAAAAGAGAACTATCTCTCTGGAGCCATCAGTCACAAACCAGCCAAGCCAAACTCAAGGCTGCAAAACTTGGACAATCTGACAAACTCAGAAAAATGCACCAAAAAAGATTCTTCTGACAGATACTGCAGCCCCCTCAGTAAAGACAGTTTTAAAGCCTATTGCAGAAACAATCAAATTAGAAAAAGTTAAACGAAAAAAAAAAAGAACAATGACATTCTGAGAACAGAAGGAAATGCATATTCCTGTGTTTAGGTCATTCATTTTAACCTTGCAGGGAGGTGACATGAGCCTGCAGCCAAGAGCTAATACTGTGTTGAAAATGTTGAAATGCAAATCTCGAGGAGCAATTATGCAAAAATTTTTACCAGGCAAGTTTTTTTGGGAAACCTTAAAAATAAATTGTAAAGAACAGCATGAGGCAGCACTGTGTAGAATAGTAATTGCTATGCCAGGGGAAAGAAAAGAAAGGAATGTGCTAAAAACATCATCTACGACTCTGCTGTGAAACACTGAAGTTCCCCAGAGTACTGAGAGCTAACAGAGCACTGTAAGCCACCAATATAGGCACCCACCCCTTCCTATAGCAAAAGAGAAGACCTGGACATTAGAAACACAGGCTACATGCCTGGGAGAACACTCTCACCTCCAGGAAAGAGCAGAATCACTTTCAGAGCACATCTTGGAGGTTTGAACTCTCAAAGCTACACAGCATACCATCAAAAACAAATGGGACATTCTGCATACCTGATTTTGTTTAGGAATAAAGATCAATCCCTCTCTTCTGGCATATTCAGCAAGTCTGGATTAGGTGAAATGAATTCCCAGGTACAGGCAGAGGGGTTTCGGGAGTTTTGCACATAGCGAAAACTCTGAGACCCAAACCCTCTCAGGACCTGTGAGTAGTCACTGATCAGCTTTCTGACAGTCCTTTTCTAAGTCCTACAACAATGAGGCTTCTTGTAATGAACAAGCAACATCCAGTTCTCTTCCACACCTTGATCTCCTCAGAGGGGAATTACAACCTTAGCAACTGCCTAATTTTCACAATTTACATAGAACAATTTTTAGCCCTGCAGTAGATTGCTCAAGAGACTGCTGAAATATCTGCTATTTGGCCATTACCCTGAAAAAACAGGAATGGAGTCCAGTGAACTCCTTCCTTCTGCCTGTGCTCAATAATCCCTATGTGCTGCCTGTCCCAAGCTTGCAGAAGGGTGGTCTGGTGAGCTCTGAGAACCAGTATGAAGAGCAGTCAGGACAGCAATACAGCCCAGATGCCTTCTGGACAGGAGAATCACAAAATTCCCTCGAAGAACATTTTGACTGTGATGGCATTAAGAGAGAACCAAAAGGAAACACTGCTGTAGCAAAATAGATGCAAACTTCCTTCCAAGTACTGGACTGGTGCAATGTAAAATACACAGTTGTGAACTCTGTAACCTCATGAACTAGCACAGCCTTAGAGGTGCCACCTTAACTCTGCTCCCTTGCTGTGTGCATCACAGCACACCTCTGATGACATGATTATATACTGCTTCTAAAATAATATAATATCAGGCAGTTTTGTTCTACAGCCTTATTTATTACTTCTGAGTCTGTTGTCTCTATTTAATCTTTTCTTGCCTGGAAGAACATCACTCCATCAGTGAATCAGCATCTCCAGAGAGAAAACGAAATGGAACCACGTTCATAATATACAGCAAATCGCTGTCTTAACACTCAGTTAATGTTCCACAGTGGATTAAGAATTATTGTCCTAGTATTTCAGCTTAGTCCAGATTTAGTGCCCCAGTGGAAGAATTAAGGAGTAGATGAAACAGTGCATGTAAAGCTAGTTTCCAGAGCAATAGATGAGTATGTTGCTATCACACTAAGACAGGTATGTAAAAATCAAGGCGATACCACAAAGTGGTTCCCTTTCCACAAAAGCTCGAGTAAGGGGAGAAAAATGTGTTTGGATACCACAAGAGATTACAATAGCATCACAGGAAAGCAAACAAAGAAAAGCTGTTTAAACAAAGTTGTTTTAATGCATGCAATCATAGACAGAAATAGAGCTTGCACCTCCATGGTCCATATGTTGTTACTCATCATCCAGTTTGGTGCTGCCTGCATTGGCCACAAAAGAGAGTTTGCAGCAGCCAATACTCATGTCCTAAAACTTTACGCAATGAAGATCCCCTGAGTGGTGAAGTCTTCAGTGAGGATCTAAATTTGGAAGGGATTTTCTCTCACATTCCCACCTCTATCCAAGGAATATTCCTGCAGCTCTATATCCGGCCACTGCTGTGCCTTTCTCTTCTCTGACTCTGATGTGCTATTGCAGGTTCATGGTGACTAACTGTTGAACTGCGTGTGTTTTGATGGGATCTGAGCTATGAAACCCAGGAAGAAATGTCCCCTTGAAGGTCCCTGTGATCCTCACACTTCCTGCATCTTCAAATATCAGCTGTGCAACCATGAGATCACACATCTGACTCACCACTTCTAAACTATTTCCCTCAACTCAGCTTTGCTTTGCCAATATTGCCACCCCCATGTCTCTTGCTGACTGTACACTGAGCAAATTAAAACCTTATCTTTCTCTTTGACTGCCTCCTCTTGTTCTCTTGTCTTAGTTTCTATAACTAAGATGTTGCCACATCCTTTTTCCTTCAGGTGAGTAGCCAGACAGCTCCGGTTGCTCTCTATACTCTTTGGTACATTAGGCTATACCTAAACACCAATTGTTCTTCTTCTACAATGCTTCTATGACTCAGGACAGATCATGCTCTTGACCACTTTTACCTTATCTTCTGTCTGATGTTATCTCCCCCACTTCTGGCCTCCCTGAGACTGCAGTCAACCAAAAGCACAGCCTCCAGGTCATCCTCATGCCCTGCATAATGACAGTATCATTAACACTTTTCCCTCCTCATCCTTCGTTTCCCCCTACATCATTATTTTCTGCACATTTCTGCTTCCTGCAGTGCCTTTATGAACCTGCTCATCCGTTTCTGACATTTACTTTGCTGTTCTCCCCTCCATTCTGACAGTGGTGCTCACTCTGAGCACTAAGTATGACTTCTTTGTCATTCTGTTCTCTTCCTTTCTCTCATGCTGCTGTGACATAAGTGACTTTTTTCTTTTTTATTTTTTTGACCTGGCAGATCAGTGACTCTCCATTTACCAGCAGAGCTGTCTCTGTCCCAGGAGCCAATGCACAATGCCACATACTACCTCATCATCCTTTCTAATACCTCTTCAAAACCTATTTCGCTTTAAGACAGAGAGCAACATCATATAACCAGAATAACCAAAAAACACAGTACCATTGGGCTTGCTGAAGGAACTACAGCCAGGCATTTCTTCCTCATGCTTCTAAAAAAAAAAACAAACCCAGCAACAGCAAGGGAGATGACAAATGGTTTTACTGAGCATGGCATGATATGTAGAAACCAAGAAAGAAACCTCAGGGTTTTAAGATCATCCTAAACTCATCATTTCTGCACTGAATTATACAATCTCTACACTGAAATGTATAGTTGAACTCAACTCTTCTAGCTTCATTCATCAGTCATTTACACACCCACTCCTGGGAAAGCCGGAATACATGACACATTTTCCACTGACCCTGTGCAAGCTGGGGATTGGCATAGGTTTTCATGCTGCAATGTATTGACCTCTTACCCATTTCTATAGGTTAGCTGTTTACCGACCATACTGTTTACACTTTATTGTCAGTTCTTCCAGGTCTCTACACTTGTTACTGTAAACATGTAGTAGATATAAATCTTAAACATTCTGGAGCTATCCCACTGTTAGGCTGTCTCCTTATAATCAGCCTTGGAGAAATGAAGGGAAGGCAGTTTATTTATGACACTAACACGAGGTTTCTTTCCAGAGTCCCAGGAATGCCCAAGGCTCATAATGTCTTCCTGTTACCACATCAGAAGGCTTTCTGATGAGTTAATTCCTAATGCTAGCCAGTGTGCCCTCACTTTGAAGTTGGTCCCCCACATTGCTGCTCAGTGCAGCTCATGGTATTTGGTCATGGTTCTGACCTTGACCAGAGCACAGGCTGGTAAGTGCCTTTACAGAGAGTATAAATAGTTGGATCTGGGAAGAAGAATAGGAATAGAATGCTTGTGCTGCTAGCTCAAGTCAATCATACATCATTTCTGCTCTTCATTTGCCATGCTTGTCCATGCCTCATGCCAGGAGACTTTGCTGTCCGAGAAAATGGAGGAACATTCTTCCCTGGAGGGGAGGTAGATAATGCTGCTAGTGTGAAAGAATAAAGTGGACTCTTATGAGCTCTCTGGCCTGTGTTTTTCACCCTTAGTGTTCTGTGATTCATCTAATTAAGGTACACAGCCTGGAAAACAGGAGGCAATTTGGAACTTCTACTCATTAGCTGGGCATGAATGGGATTTTTTTTTCTCCTCTTGACTGTCTTCAATTTGTCTGTGGCAGTTCTTCATGACTCAGACTCCAGAAGGGCTCGTGATTGTGTGGGTTGCCTCTGGCAAAGGCAAGTAGCTTGAAAGTAAGTGTCTGTCTGTCTGACTTTTACTTCTCTCTGAAAACAAACACTGAAAGGCCTATTCCCTGTGAGGCTGACCCAGCTGCTGTGTCTTGCCTGCTTGTTGGGATACAAAATGATTAATCTCCTTCTACATAGTTCAGTACTTAAAGCATACGTGAAGGGGACACAAGGGCTTTCATATAAAGCAGGGATAAAAAAAGACTTGTTTTACTCTTAATGAAGAAATAATTTCCTTAAGAACAAAAAGCTCCTCACAGCCAGTGCTTATAAATTGCTTAATTGGAAATACACATAACAGTCCTATGAGGATTATCAGAGTGCTTCTGGCTGGAATTAGAGTCAGGAAAGAAAAGTTATTTTAGAGATACTAATAAAACAGGAGGTTGTGAAGGCTTCTGGGAAATATACAGATGTTTTATTTTAGGCTTTGCATATAAAGCTGATTTTTAACCAATTTGTTATTCGTTTTTGAGCTCTGCTGATTAGCCTTGAGGCAGAGGGGACTGAAAATAAAGAGACAGACCCCCAAATCAGAAGGTGATAGCTCTGGAAAAATAGATTGATTCTTTTTATTATTTTTTTTATCTGAGACTTGAGGCTATTGGGCCTGCTAAGACTGTCTAGGGAGCTATTTGAGATTTCATCAAATGTTCCAGAAACACAGTTTTGCCAGTACCTTCCCTTGTTTCCTGATAGGTATCGAGCCCCTCAGCAATCCTCTCTTTCTGAAGGAGATGACCAGAGACAGGCTCCACAGTGGAACTGCCTTCCTCCACCTCCTGCCAGAGTCAGCCTCCTCCTGGGAAAGGGGGAAATGGTGGCTCTGGCAGCTCCAGCACCACCAGCTCCTCTCTTTAATGAGCTTTTCTGTGCAGGAGCAGTGCACCAGCAGGGCTGCATCAGATCCCTGATTTTATCTATTTTGCTAAAAACAGATATTGATCCTCTCAGCCACCCTCAGTCAGCTTCATCCACTGCAGCTTCTCCTGTCCCTTGGAGGCAGCAGAGAAGATGAAAAATGTCTGCCTGCTCCTCAGGGCTGAGACTCATCTCTGCCCAGCGACCCTACAAGCCCTGTGCAAAACAACTTGCTCCTGTTTGTAGCTCTTTGTTTAGAGCCCAGCTCCCAGGTCAGCTTCCAGGGTACCTGAGCCCCTCTATCACTGAGTAAACCCCAAACCTTTGGTGGCTGACAGTAAAGGCACCTGCACCACCTTCTGGCAGCTGGGTTTGCTTATTTGGGTTTTGTTTGGACACTGAATCCAAAAGCCGTATTGTCATCACCAGCCAGACACGGTGATGGGATCCCCTCATGGACCCAGGGTCATCTTGTTGTCCACAACAATTGGATTTATTACCCAGTGTGCCACAAGCCAATAATTACACACTTGAGAGAGACATCGATTATTTCAGAGCTGCACAAGCCTGAGTGCTCAGTGCTGTTCTACAAATCAAGCATGCCAACTATCAAAAGTTTTTACTATTTCTACCTTTTAGCAGTCAAAGGCATTAAGGTTCATTGGCTCAGAGTTACATAATTCTCTTATTAATCAGCACTCCATCTTCTGTTTGTTAGTGGTTCTGTCACTTCTTATGCTAATTAGTCTGCATGCTCAGTGTTTCAGGTCGGTGGGCTTCTTGGGTCAGTGGGTTTCTTGAGACGGTGGTCCATCAGTCGGTGGTTGCAATCTCCCCCTGCTGGAATTATCTTTTATGCAGTCGGAGCTGATTCAGCACAGTTGCTGAGTTGTCTCGATTAGCTTCTTCCCTGCCTGGGAAGTTCAGCCAAACGCCCTTGTGGCCCGTAAATTCTGCACTCTTTGTGACCGCTGTCCGTGGCACATCCCCCCATCTTAGTCAGCCTCCCGCCGGTCCGAGATCACCGACTAACACGGCAATCCCACCCTAAGCTGCCCTTTTAACACCGGGGCATCACCTGGATGCTCACCTTTCCCAGCTCCGCATTCCCAGGACCAGACCCTTTGGAAGGCGCCCCCGCTCCCGGCCCTGGCGCCCTCTCGCGGCCGCCAGCGGCACTGCTGTTGGGAATCCCCTTTTATTCCCATCCTCCCTGCCCAGCCGAGTTTCCTGCATTGTATGGGTTACAATCTTTATTTTCTTTATTTTCGGTGGTACTGGAGTTCAAAGCCCCCACAGGGCTCATGTGCTACTGATGATGAGGAGAGGCGGGAGACAAGGTGTCTCTTTGGGAGATGGATCCACTTCAAAGCTGCGGCGATTTGGGGACCGACTGCCAAAGCACAGGGAGCCGGGGAGGGAGGCAGAATAGCCAGGCAAAACTGGCCTTTCAGGCAACGCTGCAGGAATGAGAGAGGAAGAAAAAACAACCGAAAGCTTCTGAAATATACACTGAAACACGGTGGTTTAATTTTAATGTAGTTTTGTTTCTTTTTTTTCCCCCCACATTTAGCTGGTGAGAGCATATTCATTAGCAGCTCTCCCAGGTTCAACAGCTTCTAGATTTTATTGAGGATAGTATAAAGATCCACATGGACAATAAAAGCAGTAGCCACTACAAACTAAAGCTGCAGTTGCCTGTTTAAAGTTTGACCTGACCTTAAAGACAAGGAGTTGCCTGCCTGAATCTTGGAGCAGTTGCACAGGTCCAGCATGGAGGCTTGGCAAAACCTGGCAGGCTGGCACCAGTCTGGGATGTTAGGCATGGAGTCCTGCCTGGCAGAGGCAGGGTCTTTTTACCCTAAAACAAGTAAGACTTGTGCAGGGCCTCTTCTTTTACACTGGCCATGATGCTTGCATGTGCATTCGTGCTGTATGTTGTATATCATGTGCAGTAAGTTCAGAGCTCTAAATCTGGGTGTTCATCCCCTCCAAGGCAGTGGGGGCAAAGGCTCAGGCCATAATGGAAGCGGTTCCTCAGGTCTAAACATCTGCAAAAGGGAGATAGTCTAGGTTTGGACTTCGTAGTTTAATTGGTGGTTTTTTTACTGAAGGGGATGAGATGATACGTGTTGGGGTAGAACTGAGACCTTTTGAAAACTGGTTTATGTTTTCCAGAGAACATAAATACCAATCTGTATTGGCTTCTAGAATCTGTAAATTTTGCAAAATTTTGTGGGAAAGCTATCCTCAGCCTTCCTGGTCCCAAATTTGGGTAATTTACCATACTTTACACCTTCCCTGAAGCTCCCAGATCTGAGTGAGCCTGTCTAAGTAAACACGTGAATTTCTGAGTGCTTAGGGAACACACCTTTAGGCAGAGCTCTTTCTTCCTATAATTTTGGCTTTCCTTTCATTAAATCCCAAATTATGCATGGAGTGTAATTTTGTCTCTGTCTGTCACCATGCCGGGCTCTGCCAGCTGGTAGAGAAGTGAGCCAAAGGCTGTAGCTATCACCAAAGCTCAGTTCTACCCACAGGAGTCCCATAAAAACCCCCATTTGACCAAGCAATCAGCTCTATCGGTGAGAAGTTTAGTGCCTGAAAATATATGTATCACAGCTGAAAATAGCATCTCCCTAAGATCTGTAAACTCAGAAAAAGATACTGCTTACAGTGTCACTGCCTGACACCTTCCAGGCAGAAGAACAGAGATTCTTGTTCTGTAGTTGCTCATTTTCGGCTGCAGTTAAAGCCTCAAAATGAGAAGAGACTTTTTAAAAAAATACTGTCTGGATTTCCCTTGCAATTTCAGGACAATGTGTTTTACAGAATCACAGAACAAAAGAATATTCTGAGCTGGAAGGGATCCACAGGGATCATTGAATCCAACTCCTGGCCCTGCACAGGAGAGCCCCAAGAGTCACACCATGTGCCTGAGAGTGTTGTCCAAATGCTTCTTGACCTCTGGCAGACTTGGTGCTGTGACCACTCCCCTGGAGAACCTGTTCCAGTGCCCAACCACCCTCTGAGTGAAGAACCTTTTCCTAGTATTGGACTTAAATTTCCCCTGACATAGCTTCATGCTGTTCCCCTGGGTCCTGTCACTGGTCACCAGAGAGAAGACATCAGTGCCTGCTGCTCTGTTTCCCCTCATGAAGAAGCTGTAGACCACAATGTGGTCTCCTCTCAGTCTCCTCTCCTCCAGGCTGAACAGACCAAGTGACCCTCAGCCATTCCTTGTATGGCTTCCCCTCAAGGCCCTTCACAATCTTCATAGCCCAGTGCTGGGAGTTGTTCGAGAAGGACTTCTTTCATTATCTGAGCTAATTATGTTGGATGTCACATACACATGATACAATCACGTTCTTCAGGAAGTTTTGGGATGAGGTCAGTTAAGTGAGACGGAAGTAGAAAAGGCAGTCTGACTTGTATTAGTCCCAGTACCAGAGACATATGTACAGTAGAATAAGGATTTCAGATGGGTGTATGCATTGCTATATTTTATAAGCCTAAAATACAGTATTTCAGGTCTTTAGTGGAAAGGACAACTGAATGGGGAAGTACTACAGAGAGGTATTGAGCTGGTCTGCCAACTTCCATCCCACAGGGGACAACACCTCTGTACTGGGGACATACTTCTGTAAGCAGGTTTTGCACAATTTATAAAAATCTTTAGGCCCTTCTGATGGACAAACCTTTTTAATTCTGCTGTCTCCTGTCAGAACAGGTTTTACTGCAAAATTTACTTTGATAAAACTTGAATTGTTTGTAAATTACTTACCGAATTTAAAAGGAGAGAGGATAAAGGAGACACCCAGTGAACATAACGTATTTGGTTCTCAAACAGCTGTGGACAAGGTTCCACACCAAAAATTATTAAAGAAATGAAGCTGTCATGTGATCACAGGAGTTATTTCATGGAGTGAAAGCTGAGTACAGAATGGCAAAGGGTAGGATTTAGGGGTCAGCATGAAGAGTCAGCAGTGGGGTCCCCTTGGGAATCAGTGCTGGAACCACTTTTGTTTAATATATAACCTATGGCTGAAGAAAGGAGTGAGCAGTGGTACTGGAGTTTTTCAAGTATGCAAACACCACAGAGATAGCAAGAGGCTCCTGAAGAACTCACTAAACTGAGCAGGAAAAATAAGTGCCAGATGGGCTTTGGTGCAGATATATGTAAATTGCTGATGTAGGCTGTTGTGGATGTGGCTGTATCAACAGGCTTAAAAAAGAACTAGACAAATTTGGGACACTAAATCAAAAAATGAATACTAAAGAACTAGGCAAGGGTATGCCCTCCAACATCCCCAATCCAATAGCTGTGGTACTGAGGGAGTATGTAGGGAATGTGCTGCAGAATGTGCCAAAGCAAAGATGCTCTGGCCTCTCCTTACCTTGCCAATGCTGGTGGCATGGCATGATGCTGGGAAGACCCAGCAGTGTGGGGTTTATGCTCCTATTTTGACAAAATTTCTCATAGAAGAAAATCTGAACAAAGACTTTCAGCTATCAGAGGAGTTTGTTTTGATAATATTTTTGTTATTTTTTAGTTCTTTAACACTATTAAAAATAAAAAGCAAAGTATCATAACATTATCAAAATTTTGCTATTCTTTAACAATTATTTTGATAGATCTGGATCAATTTTCGTCCTTGTAAAACTGTGTTCATATCAATTTTGATAATTTGAGTTTTTATTCAAAATCAAAACTGAGGTGTATTTTGCAATATTGTCATTTTTTGGTGGAATAGAAACATCAATTTCCAGCTATCTCTAATGATTATTTCCTTTCTGAATGCTTGTCAGCCTCTTCTTCACCCATTTCAGAAGCCTTCACTGTTTCATACATACCAAGTCTGCTCTCAATCAGGAGACAGTTGAGGTATTTATGTGCACACAATAGAGAGGGCCTTGGTTCAGCATTGCTAGAGATCTCCCCTGTTTAATTTTGCATCAAACCCCAAGATCTTCTAGTGCTGAAATTAAAAGCAACCTAGAAAGGAGCAATACCACCTGCCTGGTTGCTCATTGCTGTTACCAGATCCCCTGCCCCCTTGGGTGGCGCTGGCACTGGTGGGACAGCACCATAGCCCAGCTTTGCTGGGGCTTGCTTGGCCAGGGACAGGAGTGGGGAGCAGGGAAGCAGCAGCAGGCTGGACCTGTGTCTCTGAGCTGCTTATGCCAGTGCCTACTTAAACCAGCTTGAAGATTTTGTGACAAGATCTTCAGAATGTGGACAGCGAGGCCATTGTATTGCCTCAGTTTTGAGACTGGTTCCTGACATTCTCTGTGACTGTGAAGCCAAGTGCCAGGAGAAGGTGGCAGGGGGTGGTTTCTGTGTTGCTGTGCTTCTCATAGCTTCTACTGTGGTTTGGGATTCTCCAGACTATTTTCCCTATTTCTGTTCAACTGCTTCCCACAAGGCATCTTGCCATACTGCCTCTTCCAATCCTTTTCTTCCCTTTCTTTCTCTCAGGTTTTCTTGTGCGGGTCTGACAACTCTGTGATAATCATTCCTCCTCCTCACAGCTCTCCACGGGAATCTGCGTGGGCAGGCATAGCTGGTGTACAGAGCTATCTTCTCTCTATGTACTCATGAAATTTGCCAAAAGCCTTCCCACTAGCAATAAAATTCTCCTTCACAGGAGATCCACAGCAAAATACAAACACACTTTACTAGAGCTGAAACTGGGACCGGAAAATCATGACTGATTTTCCAAATCAAGCATTCCTTAGGAGTTGGCCCCTGAGAAATCTGGCTTCTTGGCTCCAGAGCAGCTTCCAAAGTGCTAGAAGCAATTGCAGGTGTCTTAGGAGCTGGAGCCCAATGGCTGTGCACAGTCATCCCTATCATCATCTGAGTGTGGTGGTGCAGCAAAACACAGTGCGTGCTCCCCGGAGGCACTGCTGCTGTGCTGGCCAGACAGACAGCATAGTACAGGACATTCCAAGCCTATCAGCTCCATTTGGGGTGACTCACTCAGGGAGATGCACTCCAGTAACTGAGGTGTGGGCAGGATTTCAGTCAGTGCATCATCTGCTTGTGACAGTGCTTCCCCCCACACAAGGGAATATACCCTTTAAATTTCTTGCTCTAATTAAATACCCATCTTCCTGCTGGCTGGTGCATGGGCCCCAACTAGCTACAGTTGTAAAAAACCCAAAACCTGGTTGAGACTGGCTCTGAGGGATGTGTCAGCCCAGGGCTCCCTCAGCTGCCAGAGCAGCTCACTAATGCCCCAATGGTCAGAGTAAGCAGAGCTGCCAGGGACGAGAGAAATTCCATCAGATTCTCATTCTCAAATACAGGAAAGGTGGAAGCAAATAAGCCAGAAAACTTACATCTTTGAGGACACCATTCTTGTGGTGAAATAGTCAGGGCTAAGTCTCCCACTGTGAAGGCAAGGAGAGAGTCTTGACCTTCTTTAAGTGATATCAGAGAAACAATTCCCCTCTCTGCATTTTTTGCACGAAAACAATAACTTGATACGCAAGCACAGGCTCGGAGGACTTATGCCTTGGTTATAACTTGTAGGTACTAGGGGACACTGAGGAGATCTGTAGGTATAGTTGGTGGTGGAGTCTACACCCTGTGATTATCATCATCATCATCATCCAAACCAGCTGCCTATCACCCAAAACACTTTGGGTAGCTGCTTGTGACAGCAGCAGAGGAGCTGGAGGGTCCATGCCTGTGCAGAGTCTGGTGGATTGATACCCCATGGAGAGCACCGAGGGTGCAAGGTGCACATCTGCCTGAGGGCCTTCAGCAGCAGCTATACCTATAGGAGAAGTTGGTGCTGGGAGTCTTGCCAGGGCATCTTCCTATACAGAGAAAAAACTCTTAGAAAGGAAGGGAACTTGTTGATAGCATACAAACCAGACAAGGAGAGGAGGCTGCCAGCACTGTTACCTTCACTGGAAACAGCTGCATGAGCTGAACTCAAACCTAAAGAATGGAAATCTCCAAAACCAATTCCCATTCACCCCTGTTGAGCCCCTTCTGATTCATCAGTATGGTTTCACCTCATCACCTGGGGTCATGTTCTGACAGCACAGCCAGCTACTGTAAGCCTGTGAAGGAAAATATTATCTTCCTCAGATCACATTTTTTGGAGGTAATGGCTCAGAGTCAGAATGAAATCATCAAACAATAAGATGAGCCAAAGCAAAAGCAAAAGATACTGGTGGGTGGTTTTGACCAACTGGCTAATAAAAGACAGATCAATTTTATATTGCAAGTTTATTATTGTGATACAATCAGATTCAATTATTTTCACAGCTAATATACCTAATTATATCAAACTATGTATATATACTTTATTCCAGTGCATTGCAATCTTTTTATCTTTAATCATGCAGCAAGTAATGTACAAACACAGTTATAGGGAAGATTTTTTTCGCCCTAAAAATTACAAAAGTATGGCTTTATAAGAAAGTCGTACCACACAATGAACATTCATTTGTACTTGGGCATGGCAACATTCGGTCTTAATCAGTGAACAACAGCATCTGTCACTGCCGTCCTGATTCCGAAAAAGCCAAGAGAACCGGGAACAGGGAAATGTCCAGCAGTGTTAGAGAGATGGAAAATATATATCTATATACATTCAAAGTATGAAAAATGCAAAAAAAAATATTTCAGGGGTTAAGCTTCACATTTATTTGTATGCTGAAGTCAGAGTTATGAAGCCTTGAAGAACATAAATGCACACACAGTTCCTGTCTTCCTTTAGACCAACAAACATCAGGAGTGATACAACTGACTTAAAAAGTGTTACTTCAGGTGTAAAGAAGTCAGAATCTGGCCTGTCCTTCCTGCTAATGGTGCTGCAAAAATAGACAGAAGCATATGGTTAGGAAGTCATAGGCGGCTGAATTTTGCTGGCAGCCCAGAGAAAAGAAAGAGAAAAATATATTTAACAGATTTTATTAAAAAGAAAAATAATAATGGATTCTAGAATAAAATGTGGCCAGCATCACAAAACCTTTGCTGGATGATTGTAGTTGCTGGCAAGCAGAAGCCCTTGTGCTCGGTGTTCAGGGGTAAAACACCCATCTCACGGGCAAAGCTGCTGCCTCTTTACAAGAGAAGAAGGAATGTCCTTACCTGTTGGCAGCACAGAGCCTGGGACACACATGAACCCGAGAAATGCTGCTTCCTTAAGGCATCGGTCACTGGGTAGGAGTAGTGCAGTGGGTAAGCACTATCACTGAGGTGCGGGTTTTACCAGGAGAGGGCAGGCAGACACAGACATCCATCCATCCCTGTGCACACACAAACCCACACACACTCACACACACTCACTCGCACACCCACACACACCCCCGAGTCACTCGCTGTGCTCACTGAAGTGATTCTCACCAAAACTACACTCACACACATACACAGACAACCCAGATCCTCACAGTGCTACTCCTCAAAAGTGAAATTAAAAAGAAGTAACCTGCAGAGCCAACCTGTAATCCAAAGATTAGAAAAGACTTTACCCTCTCCCCTTTTCTCTGTTGTTTTTATTCTTTTCCCCAAGTTTAGAAATACAGATTTTAGCAACACTTACTCATTATGCATATATGCAAAATGTAAACATCAGCACACAGCACACAGCACCTAGCACCCTTTTTGATTTACAAACTCACCAACATATTTGTCATGCAAGCATAGGGATTTTTCAGGACTGTCAGGTGGCAGGAAGTCTGCAAAGTATTTTGAGTTTACTTTTCCTAATGACCTGGCTTGGAAAAAATGCAGGAAAAAAACCAAGACAGACAGGGCTGAGGTAGATTTGGCCATATCTGATGTAATGTCACTGTTCTGAGCAAGAAGACAAATACAATCTCAAACTAACAGGTGGGTCACCACAAGATACACAAACTGGGTTAAGGGAGAAGATTCCCCCATTCCATCAGAAGGAGAGCCCATCCTGCAGTCATATCACTACAGGCAGTGGAAATAGTTGTCACCACAATGCTAATGGCCCAATGCTAATGGTGGAGTGGGACTGCACGTGGGAGATCTAATGGCAGCTCTGTGACTGAGGGCCAGCTGGTGCTTGATCTCTTGTTAAAATGGTCAGGAGAAGGAGGAATGAGGGGGGCTGTGGAGTGATCTTTCCTATGTGGGTGGCTGCCTCTTACACCCTGGGCTGAACACACCAGAATTTTTGCATGTTGGCCAGCAATGGACCAGCAGCTTTTCTTCCAGGCTGTGGTACCAGTCACAGATATGCCCCAGGAAGAAACTGCTCAAGATAATCCATCTTCTATCCTCTCTCTGGGCAGGTGGATAGAGGGGAGCCTCCTACATGGACAAATGCATGCACACAAGCATCCTGCTGTCTGCTACAAATCCACCCATGAAGCCTGAAGGGCCTGATCCCTGACCTTTATGATGATCCATAATTATTATGGCCAACAAGAGATCCCTGCAATGTTGGACTCCCTTGCTCCCAGTGGGTTGCTCTGGCTTTCTGAGTACAGCCTCATGCCTTAGTAGAAAGTGCTTTTCATTAATGCCAAGAATCTCTACCTGTCTCCTTGGATTTGTAAGTCGAACAGGCTTCCCCTCCCTCCTGTCTTTTCTGAAATTCTTTATAGCACTGAAACTCTCATGATTTCGAGCCAGTGCAAAAAGAGTAGATGACTTCCATTCCCTCCTTTCCTGGGATCTCTGCTCCCAGGGCCTAATTACTATTCTAATAATATCCATCACCAGCCTCCTCCGCCTCTCACCCACGGACATCCGGATGAGATACTGCAGTGCTGCTGGGGACAAACTCAGTCCTGCTCCTCTGGACACCAGGGGTGCCACAGGGGCCATGCTGTGCTCAGTTGCTCTGGTCGGTCATGGGCAGCAAGTCCATGTCTCTGTCTGTCCTCTGTCTCCAGCCCTGGGCTTTCAGGGAGGAGGAGATTCTGTCAGGGCTTGGGGAGCCTGCAGGGCTTGGCAGAAGCAGCTGAGCCACTGCTTATGATGCGAACCTGCCTTGGGCCCTGCTTTTCTTCCCAAGCTGTGACAGCCTCTGTCTGCAGCCTCCCCGCACAGCTCTCACCCAGGACTGACCCTGAATTTCCTCCTTCACAGCCTCTCCCACCAAACAAGGAGGAATAGACACAGATGGAGAAAGACATGCAAGTCCACAGGGGCAGGGGTGGGAGGATGCTGTAGCACCAGGGATGTGGGATTTCAGGGGAAGGGTTAACCCCTTCATGGCCTGCTTGCCACTTTTAGGGCTGGGCTGACATTTTCTTCTCCTCACAAGCAAGCCTGCCGACCTCAGGTGGCACCAGCACTGAGGTCCTCCTGCAGCATGTGGGAAGGAATGGCTGGGAGGAGCACCCCAGGGTCTCAGAAAGCATGTCCCAGTTGGCTGTGACTTGCATGTTGGGCAGCCCCACAGGAAACCTCCACCTGGCCATGACTGCATCACCAGTGTCCTGGAACACAGGAGGTGCCCATGCAGAGGAAACTGAGTGGAAGTACTCCCTGTACTGATGGAACAAAAGGGTGCAGCTCCAGCATAGCCTCCTTGGCACGGACAGGGAATTGTCCAGATGAGACACGAGCCATTTTTGCACCAGGCAATTGAAATATGACTGCACATCCTTTCGTAGCCAGTCTTGCTAAAAGGGTTTTGTCCCCCTCAGACTTTGGCTCCCAGCTCAGTTAAAGAGATGAGTGAGTTCTTCACGGCTGCTCAGAGTGGCTCTGGGAAGCAAGTTGTGCTCCTTCAGCACAAGAGAGGGTTGTGCTTACAGAGAGAGGAGAACACGGGGGTCCAAAATAAGGGATGTTCCCAAAGGGAATTTGCATTCTACCACTGCCGTGTTGGTGCTGAGAACAGCCAAGAGAGCTAAATCAGCGCCTTGAAAAGAGATGGCTCTGCCTGAGCAGTGAGGTTCAGAGCTACCCAGAAGGCTGGGCAGCCCCAGCCCTGTTTTCTGCAAACACACCCTTCCTGCAGTGCCCAGTGAATAGAAACTTTGTGTAATTTCCAGGATCAGACCCTCTGGCTGGACCCAGGTGGCAAAAATACTCAAATTGACAACAAGTCACAACTTTTAGCAGCAGAACATCACACCCCAGCTTAGGATAACTAACAAATGCTGGTGGCTCTGAGACCTGCTGGGAAACCAAGTTAGTGAGCTGCATCTCCTGCAGAGATATGTTCTAAAACACAAGTCAAGGGGAAATGATGTCACTTACCAAGGAGAGGGCTTCCACTGGCCCTGCTCCAGTTGCTATTTGCTTACTGGGCAGCAGGGAAAATGGTTCCTTCCCCACTGCTCAAGTCTGTGGAGGCATCAGGGCTGGGATTACCTTTAACCCACTCATTCCCAGGTGAGACAGGTTAGCTATTCTATGGATTTCTGTTCTCCAACCCCCCAGGAATACACATTCACTGTCCCTCTCTGAACTCATGCCCTCCACAACATGACCTCAGTAAAATCAAGTACTGTCAAGGACTGTGTCTGCTTCCCTGCAGCATCAGCCATGGACTTAGTGGTTATTACTAGATGATGCTAGATCACTGTTAGAAAGCAAACCTGATGTTTGAACCCTGTTGGTAGAGAATGGTGTTTCTCCCAGCTCTAGCAGAACACAGTCCCATAGTTACACCTTTTGAAAATCACACTGGGCATGTAGTTCCTTTTGACCCAGGTACATTGCACAGGATACAGTCATCATATTGGGAATTCAGATACACTGATACCAGCTGACAGCTAAAAAACCAAACATAACACAATCTCGACTACAGTTAACCCTTCACATGCACAACAAAACAGAAAACAAGGAAGGCTTTTGCCTTTAAAAGTGCCGTGCCTGCAATCAGTTAAAAAAGACATTTAAAATCTTGTCACAAAATATTGGATTTTCCAGCATAGCCTAATAGGTTAAGTACTAAAATCACACTAAAATGCAGAGGGCGGTGAATGACCAGCTCCCTTAAGTTGCCTTTTAAAATCCAAGACCCAGTGAATTAAGTCAAGGAAAAACATTTACCACATTTTTTGTCGGTAGCTTTTTGCCATAGGATGGTAAGGGTTTTAGAGCCTGAGGTATAGGTAGTTCCTGGATGCTTTTAGGAAAGTGAGAAGGGGGAAGGGTCTGGAGAATAGTTTGCATAGCTTGCAGGTATAAAGAAGCAGGTGTGTTTCCCACCAGGCTGTTGAATTTGTCTTCTCCCAGCAAAGCTGTCCAGTGGTCTGGATGCTCCTGCAGAACTTTCCGCATCTTGAACTGTGGATTGGGCATGAAGAGCAAGAGGTAGTCAAGGCAGAGCTTCTTCGATGCAACATTGACTTTGGAGTCCCACATCTGCTCCAGGATGACGTCCAGAGGGGTAAGCCCTTTACTGTCCTCTATCCTGGGAGAGGCTCCATTCCCAAGGAGGATGAGGACCGTTTCTGATCTCAGCAGTTCACAAGCAAGGTGCAGGGGGGTTTTCCCATCTTCCAGATGAAAGCAGCCAGCCCTGTTGATGTAGGAGTTCAAGCTGGGGAGCTTGTGTGCAATTTTGATGATCAGTCCCAAGATATCTCTCCTGTCATAAGTGACTGCCATGGCCAAATGAGGAGCAGAGGATGGGCAATAGCAGAAGTGTTCACCAGGCACCTTGAGAGCCTCCTCTGGAAAATGAGACAGCAGATATTGAGCATAAGGCAGGTGATTATGCACCACTGCATAGAGAAGGGCTTCTGAAGGTGAGTAGGTTCGTAGGCTGGCATTCTCCTCCCAGTAAAAATATTCCATAGTTCTCATGTCTTCCAGCATCCACACAGGTTTGTGATCTCTCACAGCCTGATAGAACATATAAGATAAGAACTTGCAGTGCCTGCTCTGATCATCCTGCAGGCTGGCCTGGTTACTGGCCATGGCTCAGCAAATAAAGAGCAGCTCCACGCAAAATCGCTCCAGACTGTAAGATCAGTGCACTTGGAATGCCGATCCCGATGCTGCTGCAACCTTCAGGCTGTCATTGCTGCCTGGACTGCACTAGCTGGAATGCATGGGCTGATCATCTCCACCCATTCATTGTTTTTCCCCTCACTGCAGTGGTTTTGTTTAGGTAAGCACAATCCCACAGGCTCAGTTAACCCGTGCCATGCAAGCAGATGGTTAGTAAGTACATCCCGCTCTGTGCGTGGCACAGGTTACAGAAACGCTGTCAGACTGAGAGTGATTTTATACACACACTGCTAGAGAGAACAGAGGGAGAGTCTAAAATTAGCTTGAGAGGTGAGGCGGATTTCTGTCTGCATTTCATGTCTAACCAGATCAGCTCATACGCTGCAGCAAGTGGAATAGCAATATTCCTCCTTTTTTTTTTTTAATGTCACTCACACAGACACACACAGCTCATTATATAGTAAAAAATATGTAGCAGTGTAAAATACTCCATGGCTGATAATATGCATGATTACATACTCAGGAAATCAAGGGATTGGTAGCAGTAGCATTAGGAAGGGTTCCCTATTTTATGAATAATGGTATGGCTGGCCACTTAGGAGACACTGATGTTAATGGGTTGTCTATAAAGCATTAGTGATGTTTAAGATCCCAGCATCAATCTCGGCAGAGAAAAGAGTCAAATGGTGTGTGCAGTAACGATGCCCAGAGTCATAAAGCATATTGCTGCATTTAAACGCCTGCCTTTGTTTAGCAAGGAAATACCTGAAGTGCCTCTGTGCTGCCCTGCAAGTGCATAAACAAAAGGTTAGTGGCCAAGCTCCACTGCCGGCTGGGGAGCTCTGATCTAAGCATTTCTCAGATGTGGTGCTCTGGGATTGGGGTCAGAGCAAGCAGCCGTGGGGGGAAGTGGGATTAAGCAATCAGATTTCTGCAACACCCTGGTAAAACACAGAGGGCCAGGGCCTACTGGTTTGAGTGGTAGTCCCTGTTGGATGAGGCAGAAGGACCTGACCAAAATTAAATTCACTGAAAAGAAATGAACTTAGCTTCCTTTATTGCAAGCTGTTTTTAAGAAAGGTGGGTTTCCATGCATCTTATAATTCAACGGATTGCAGTAAAATGGTATCTCACCATTTATTTAGAAAAAACAGGAAAATACAGCAAATGCAGGATTCTTTTTTCATCTAGGAGGAAAACAAACATATTTTCTGTGTATTCAAACTAGAGAGAATTCAAGCATCATCTCTGAACATCTCCAAATGGTGTTTGGCATCATCCAAAGAGAAAATAAAAGCCATTCACAACGCTGGGTCTAGAACTTACACATCTTCCAAAGCATCTGATATCTGGGCTTAGTTCTCAGAAGAGAGGTGAATTAGTACTTAAGTGGCTATGATCTTTCATCTGAAGCTCTCACAGGGCTTTTCCTACTAGTAAATCATGATTATACCCTAAGGATTACATGGATTTCATTATTTCCATGTTACAGGTATGGGAGAACACACATGGTTTACGCAGCCCTGTCTTACAGAGCAGCTCCTGGATTGGGACGGGCACTGAACCAGGAATTGCTGTGTCTTTGCACAAGGGTTACAGCCATTAAGAAACCCTCACCTGCTGCAGATGTTAAGATAAGGCTCCCCAAGTGTTCACCCAGCCTGTCAGAGTTCAAGGAGCATCTGGATGATGCTCCTAGTCATATGAATTAGTTTTAGGTAGTCCTGGGAGGAGCAGAGAGTTGAACATTTTGCAGAGATACATAAAAGTCAAGAGAAAAAATGTTCTGCACGTATCTTCAGTGAAGAGGAAAGCTAAAATCCCTGAATCAGCAATGGCCACCAGATGTATGGCAATCACCTCTACACCACAAGTCCAGGATGTGAAAAAATCTGTAAGTATAAATGCCCTGTAATTAGAGGTTACACTGTAATTCTGCTCAGGAAGCAGTATAAAACTAGGGAGTCCTTCTCATGGTTTGCTCATCTCTGCATGGCTTCAAATGGCACAGATCTGCCTGCTGTGGTGGCTCCTATCCTTGGCCTGTTTTGGTTTTTCCAGGAATTTAGAAAAGCTGAAGCTGAGGCCACCTGTTTGATGGCCATGCATTGCTTCTGAATTTTATTACAAGCATAATGCATCAGTAAAACATCATAGATCCATTCAAAATGGAAGACATTAATGTGGAAGCTTTTACTGAGGAACTGGAAGAAGATTAGGACTTTGGAAGTTTCTATTTATTTCTTTGAATTTTGATTTGTGGCTAAAAATAATGTCTTCTAATTCATAAGGTATTTGTTGTGGCTTTCCTCTTGGACAAAATGCAGTCTGGAAGATGAATAAAATCAGTTTTAACTAATAGAGAGAGCATTCAATAGAGCAGGAGCAGTTTGTAAGGGAAAAACTGAAAAACAAAAGCTGATTTTACCCAAAACACTGTTTACCTTTTCAGTTGAGGCCAAGAGGCTCCTTAGACCTCACTTGGACAGATCCATTTTTCACATTTTGGTAGTGATTTCAGCTCATAAAGTGATTTAGCTATTTTGAACCTGTGAGAAATATAATATGTTTCTGAGCTACTCAGGAAACTTATGTGGCAGGCTCAAAATATTGTTTCTGGGCAAAAGGGAGACATATATATGAAGACAAGAATTGAATGTTAATATAACTGAAATCTTATCACTTTACTTAAAAAAATCATCATTAGCCCAAGTCAAATTATTACAAAAAGATAAATAATACTCCTATGCAGAAAAAATTTCATCATCATCATCATTTTTATTATTATTGTGCTGGTTTAAAGATAAACCAGCAGGAGAAATGAACCTAACTCAAAAGAGATTATAAGTCAGAGTTACAATTTACTAAAGGGATTACAATAAATACAGTGATACAGAGAAAAATTGGTTTTAACCCACAAAAGAACAGATGTATAACTCAGCACCCTGGGGCATGAACAGAATTGGCCCCTGTGCTGAGTACCATGTGGTTCCCTTGAGTGCAAAGTAAAAGGAAAGGAACACCTGTTGGTGAGGATGATGGTTGCAGTCTTGTTGAGAATGGCAATCACAGTCCTGTTGAGGTTCTGGTCTTCCTCTGGATCCAATGAGTGGTACCAGAAGTCCCAAACCCGAAATATTATACATGCTCACGTTCAGGTGGGAACGCCCAGTACCTCCCCCGGCACGGAGTTTCACAGTGGGTGATTTAACTCTGTCAGTCATGGGATACTTCTGGAATCTCTGATAGTCTGTGTCATTGCAGCTGCCTGTTGTGCCAGTCCTTCATGGCTCATTAGCAGACGTGACCCCTCAGGCTGGGTGTGAAGGTGCTGATGCCTCCCTGTATGGGGAGTTATCACAGCTGAGTCATTGGTGTGAAGACAGAAACACTCCCCTGCCTCCCAGCGTTCTTTAACACCCAGATTGTAGCCTGAGATGTCAGGTGTGCCCTGGACAGCTGCTGCAAATGATACATTATTAACAGTTCATGAGAAATGACAGAGAGGATGTAGTATACACAGCCTTGGTTACACTCAGACAGTGATAAACTGGTCACGGCCACTGTAACTAGGAAAATTATTAACAACAACTGCAACAACAGTTTGAAACTCTTAGGTACACTCTTCTTATCTTCTACCCCTGTTCCTGATGTTATTCACCCCCTGAATGTGCTCATCTGGGTCCTAAGATTGGTGGTTTCACTCTGGTGGTGATGTTACAGGGAATCATCAGCATCCAGAGTTTTTCAATGAGAGGAATGTGAGGTTGATGATGATGGTTTCTTTTCCCTTGCTCTAGAATCTCCTCAGGGACAGTTTAGTGATTGTTAACATGCTTTTACACCTTGTTATTTCTTCATTGGGTTGAAACTCCATTTTACACCCAAATTTACTATATATGTTGATTAAATACATGTAAGATACTAGTTTTTTGTCCTCTTTACTACTCCTAAAATCATTTTTATCCAGCTCTGTATCTGCATTTCTTTAACTGTCCATAGGTGAGCTGCATGTAGCTGTGAGCTCTCCAGAGTCAAGCTTGTGCCCCATCTCCTACCATCCCACTGGGCCTGTACTCCTCTGCACTTCATCCTGTGCTTCTGCTTCTCAAGACCTCTACAGTCATACCAGGCCCATGATTAACTCTACTAACTCTGTTAAGTTTGAATTGCAAACACCTCATGGTGCACAGAAGAGTAACTTTTTACTGCCCTCTCCATAAAACTATGGTTCTACCATACAGTGCTGGTCAGAGTAAATCACATCAGCCATAGCCACCTAGCGAGAAGGAAAAAAAGTGTTCCTACAACTAAACCAAATTGAAATGAAGCAGCAGGTACGCAATAATAGCCCAGGCAAAGCAAGTTTAATCAGGCCTCAGTGCTGAGCCCTTGCAAACCCAGTGCAGAACCTGCAGCCTGTTGCCAGCAACGGCCATAGTGTGTTGCAGGAATAGAGGGTTCCAATAGATTCCATTTCTGGAATAAACTGAAGCAGAAAGGCTTTGTGTAGTGCATGCTTAGGCTCATCATCCTTTCCCCATTGTTTCTTCCTCCTGCCAGTCTGTTCAAAGACACAGGCACCAATGAGGAACACTGTGGGGATAAGAGTGAGTGAAGATACCTTCTGGAAACAGACAAAAGTAACATTAGATTTTGGTCACTGGGACTGAGAATAAATCACTTGTTTGTCTGGGAGTGGGGCTTTCACATTTGTCATTTCACTGCCTAATGGCAAAACCACATTTCTCTCCTTTAAGTGAAGAGCAGGCATGCCACAGGCTCCAGCAGCCTAGGGGGCAATTTGTGCTCAGCTCAGCTCCTGCTCCCCATGTTTTTGCCTGGGCATACACAGGAAAAACTTCAAGGAAGAAGCTGCTTGGGAAACAGAGGAACAAAAGGCTTTGGGGAAAATTGGGACCATCTCCAGCATTCTGCATCTGTCAACAATTCCAATGAGATGTTTTTTGCTGCCTTTCTGCCTTTCTCCAGTGATTTTTATTGGCATCTGTTTCCAGCCAAAACTGATTTCAATCCCTCTGTGCCCTTTGTACAGGAGCGGCACAGCATGATCCAGCCAGGACACACAAAGAACCAAAGAAATTGGAGGTATCAGGTGCCTGAACACAAAGCAAGAGAATTACAGAAACCTGATCACTTGATTCAGAGGCATGCTGTTTTTCAGGATCCTGTCTGCTGCTCTTCTTCCTTTGCTTGGGAAAGAAAAACTGATCTGTAGGTAATGGATGACAACCCTTCTGCCATGGTGAACCTCTGACAAATCCCTGCTGTGTCCAGCTTTCCACGTCCAGCCCAGGCTGCGCAGTGCAGCCTGTGGACATGCTGTGTGACAAATTAACACCTTTGTGCAGAGCCCTGCTGCACTGCAGGGCTGGTTTTACAGAGCATTGAGGGCTTCTTTTATGCCCTGCTACATGCTTACCAGCTCTAATTCATCCAGCTGACTAAACACGGCTTTGGGATGGCGGAAAAATCTACAGTCTGACCTGTCCTGAATCCCAGAACGTTTCACTTCTGCTCGCAGGTTTCAAACTGAATGAGCCAATCTCTGACTACGTTGCTAGAGGCAGGAAATGAAAATAAGCAGAGACTTCCCACTTTGGAAAGCATTTGAATTACTTGTAATGAGACCAGCTGATGTGCTGAATGCAGAACAAATCAATCTCCAAATGGTTATTCACCTACAGAAGTTTGGAAATGAATCAAATGCAACAGCCATCTGCAAGGTGTGTAAGAGGGAGTCACCTCAAGAGAAATGGAGGGCTTTCAGAAGATGTCCATGCTGCTGGCTGAGCACTGCTGTAATCCAGACATGTGTCCTGCTCACACTGCTACACCCAGAATGCTCACCTGTACCTTGTACCAAGACCTGGAGCACTTACAGGAGTTAGGGAAGCTGAGGCAACACAGTGTTTTCCTGCAGGTTCTTGTTTATCCAGCCTGTGAAGGGCTTGGCTTGTTGTGTCCCAGTTTCACCCAGTGCTTCACTTCCCAAGTGCGGTAAGTTTGAAGTTCTGCTGCAACAAGCCACAAGCAATGTGCACTGAACATGTACCATCAAGGGTCTGAGCGTGCCTCCACCTGTTCCTTTGTCCACTTTCAAATTCAGGGCTGACTTGGTATAGGAAACATTTCCAGCATAACTGGAAGGGAGCAAATCTTTTAGAAGAAACAAGACAGTGTGTTGGCCTTTCTACCCTACATGAAAGCTGAATGGTGGGGTTTTTTGGAGCTGGTCTCATTGCTTCTGTCAGATGGTGGGATTGCCAGAGTCTGAGAACTGCTGCAGACTGGTCAGGATTGCTTTTCATCTGTCAGCTCCCAGGGAGAGATTTCCCATTTCTAAAGGCAGGCACTCAGTAAACACTGGGAGAAAAACAAAGGAAGGATAATGATGTTTCTAACTCTCACTGAATGTCATATATCTCTTCACATGTATGTTAGATCAATTGTTTCTGGAGGATGAGATGTTAGCTCAGTTTAATCCACTAGAAAAACAACAAGGCTCATTTTATTCCATTCTTTGAAAATGCTTTTGAGGTGGCACAGAGCCTGGACACCAAGAATTCTGGTGTCTTCTATATCTGTGAGCCCATTTGTTTCAGTTCCCAGTCCTGTCCTGATGTGAGGCCACATCTCTCACTCAAAGACAGTACATAAACAGACAGATTACCATGCCTCTTCAGAAAGTAACCTGTCAGCTGAGCTCTGTTTGAAGAACAAAAAGCCCTTGCAGACAGATATATTGAACCAGACGCTGTTTTTCCAAGGAATGGCTGAGACTTTGAAACAGTTTTATATTGTTGGATGTTTTCCTTCCTCGGGATGATTACAGGTATCAGCGCCCTGTTTCACCACACTTCTGTGTAAGTGTCAAGGCTGGCCACTGCTGAAAAAGCATTCAGGAAGGCACGAATACATTTAGTTTTCAACACTGATGAAAAGCAATGCTTTTTTATACAACCCATAATTAACCTGTGGAATTCAGTGCTCCACAATATCAGAAAAATGTTCTGCAGTTTCCAAAGTAAGATTTTTTTTCTGTAAATTAAGGTCTTTGTTCTGTGCATATGCAGGAGCTGACACTACACCAAAACAGCAAATCCAAGGCCCTACTACCATGTAAAAAGCTACAGCTGGGCCATTCCTAGCAAAATGATGACAAATTTCTCTGAACTTCCTTAATCATTTTAGTGCTTAGAAATGAGAGTTGGTCAGAAAGTTAACATCTAGGTATTTTTTCGGGGGGAAGTGCCAGTGCCACAAAGCTAAGCTGCTCTGCAGAATTGCATCTTTGGACAAAACTCATGGTCCAAAAAGGGATGAACATATTTTAAAACTTTTTTTTTAATTGAATTCCCTACAAAAGAAAAATCCAGGCTGTTAGTAGCTCTTTTAAACCCCACAGTCTGCAAGTTGCATGCCCACAATTAACTGCTGGAGGTCACTGAAAACAATCTTCAGGATTAGTATAATTACAAAATTATTTGTCAGTAAAGCTTTTTCAGTGTCTTCTGAGTCCTCAGAGACTGAGAGAGACTTCAAAATTAATTCAGTCACCAAGAGCGCCAGTTCCTAGGCCCTTCATTTTGTTGTCTCACAGACAATATACTTCATCCAGAGCCAAAGATAATCACTCACCACGATGTTCTCTGCAGTTTCCAGTGATTTATCTACAATTGGGTTTTAATCTTGGATAAGTGCACAGTCTGATCAACAATTAGCACTTCAGAACTACCTGAAAATTGTATTTCTCCATGTAAGTTTCCTCTAGACTTTATTGTCTCTAATTCTTTGTTCAAAGAAGTGTGGTTAAGTAGTGGCACTTCTGATGACTCAGACAGTGACAAATTGCTTCTGCTGTCATGTATAATCAATTCAGAGCGTTCTAACCCGCTGCTGGTCACCAGTTTCCTCCATCTTTATGGTTTAATGTATATGTGAAGTTGGCCAGTTGGAATTCACTCAACAGCAGAGCTGAATAGCAAAATGAAAGCAAGAAATTCTGCAAGGCTGATTAAAGGAGAAGCATTTTGGTGCCTCACAAATGCTTTGAGCACAGTAGATTCCCATCAAGTCCACTGAGGCAGGATGTTTGCTTGGAGTGTGAACTTTCTGTGGGAGGGCTGCCTCAGTGCTTGTTCATCAGCACCCAGAAAAATATCCTAGACACCTCTGAGCTGTCTGACTACAAAAATAGTATGAATATCAGAAACCCTGAAACAGCTGTTGTTGTATAACAGCCTTGAATGACATCCCAGCTAACAGCCATTGAATTGAAGGCTAAAGGAGAATTTAAAGATCTTCACAAAGTCACCCTTCTTGAGCCTCTGGCTCATGTATCTAGTTGATTCAGGACAGAAAAATAAATTCTATTTGTGCCTTATTAAACAGAATGAAATATTCATCAGTAATGCTCCAAAGCATATTGAATTGCCTCAGCATACTGCAGGATTTAAGTTAATCACTCCTATACCTTGTTTGAAAAGAGTCCTCTGCCCAACATGAACAGAACTGTCTCCTTTTGATAAAGTTGATAACTGGTTATAAGGAAAGAACTTTGACTACAAAGAGGTAAGAGACAGAAATCTGCTCAACTTGCAGACCTTCTCTGGAATTTGGAAGGATGGCTTAAATTCTCACTATACATGTGAGATGGATGCTGGTTTTCTATTGGGTGTTTTTGTTTTGTTTTCCTTATGTAAAGACTTAAGAAGCAGAAGATCTTTCCCTCCATAAAATGGAGTCTGCACAAACTCATGTTTACAGTCATCTTTCAAGGTTACAAAGGCCAGGCTGCCTTTGCAAACACTAGTTCAAGATCTCAAGAGCGAAGTCCTGAAATCAAAGAAAAACATCAGTGTGGTCCTCCTTCCTTAATGGGATATGAAGTAATTTGCAGAAGAAGAGATATACCACTGGCAGAAAAATTCCTCAGAGTGCCACCCTAATAATAATGCAAGTTAATGAAGGGCCATGGCCTATATTCATGTTTCAGGACTTCAAGCTCCCCTTTGCTCAGCAGCACATGCTGCAGTTGTCTTGTGTGTTGCATGATGGATGTGGTTTCTCCCTTCTTCCTCCTTGTCTCAAACTTTGCATTTCTGCACCAAGCTGTGATCAGTGAAATCAAAAATCCAGGGTCTGGGACACCAGGAGTTAGACTGGGAGGATGCTGCTCTTCCTAACACAGATTGTGATGAAACCCCACAAGATACCTGTGGTGCTCTCCTTTTTCTTTGCCTGGCAGTGATGATGACAATGACAGACGATTCCCAGGGAGCTGCTGTCCTTAAATGCAACCTCTAGTGCCATTTGCGATGTGCTAAGGACAAGACACCTACGTAGAGCTACTGTAAAGACCTACTGAAGTTCCTTACCTTTCCAGAAAAGTATCTGGAGGCCAGGGAAAATAACCTGGAAGTCCCAGCTTAGCACTAACGTTAGACATCTTGTGTGGCTTCAGTGCTTCAGTCGGCACCCTGTGTAACGTGAGTGGGGACTGCTCCCTCATCTCAGAGCTGCTGCTTCAGGAGGGATGGGTGCCACAGTGCTGTGCACACACCTCACGTCCTGAAGGCCAGCTCAGCTGCGGGCACTAAAGACCATGACTGGCTTGTTCTAAGCTACTGGAGTCTTTCATGGGAAGACTGGAAAGTTTTTATGGAAATGGTTCTATGAAATATTCCAGAAAAACTTCTTGTTAGATCTGACCCTGGGCAGGGCTAAAGAACAATCAGGGTTTCTAGGATAGCCTCTCTCTGCTTCTTTCACCTCCAGGACTGCTGTGGAGACCAGGGATCTCCTTCGACAACCCTGCCATGCCAAGTCCCTGGGACAGTCCATGCGCTTGCAGGCTGGCTTGTTCCCTGAGCACAAGAGCATTTGGAAACTACACAACCCCCTGTGTAAGGTTCCCAGCCAGCCTTCACTCCTGACACCCCACAGCTCTGTCAGGCAGGTGACAGCAGCACTGGGACTCATCATTCTTCCAGCAGCCTGGATAAACACTGGCAGCAGCTAGAGATCAGCAAGAGCCTTGATGCTGGCAAGATGAAATGTTGTTCATCCCTAAATGATATTTGAATTGGGAGATTTAGACCTTGATCTGGGATCTGAAAATATCCTGAAAATAGAAGCATCTTTGTGAAACAGGAATTCGTTCTCCCAGCCAGCCCCAGTTGTCAAGACTCACTCCTTCTCAAAATGAGGCCATCTGTCATGGAGACAGGCATCTAACTTTAACCCAGATTTGAAAATGCTGGCTTGGAGGTTTGTAAATAAATCCCAGCAACACCCCAGCTGTTCTCAGGCTCACACTGAGAGGCCACATCTGCTCAAAGCAAAAGAAGTCTGAATTTACATGAGTCACACATCAACTTATTCTATGTAAAAACACTGTAAAAGCAATGCCAAAAAAAAAAGCTGTCTGTGTGCCAGCAATGCCTTGTTTACATTAAAGCCTGGCAAATACAGCCCTAAAACACTACATAAATGGGTGGAAATATTGAATGTGCTGCTGCAGGATAAAATTGAAAGTGTTAAACTATTACAGGTATCTAATATGCGTTATCTCCCTCATTCTCTTCATCAGGTAGAGGCATTGTCCTCCTGACAGCCATGGCTCCTGCAGCAGAAGCGGACTGGCAAGAGCAAGCCTACTCTACAGTTGGAGCTGTCCTCTCTCTGCACAGCCCTGCTGGTCTGCTGTCCTATTTGGCAGCTCAGTGCTGATACAGAATCTGCAAACTGTAAAAAAAAAATTTGGTGTAATTATATATCAGGGCCGGACACCATTCTGGTTCCCTGTCTTAAGTCGGTTGGCATTTCAGAGCCTTCATGACTTTTGTCATGCAACTCTTTATAAGAGTGAAAGAATCACTATTCAACCGACTTTACACATTGGAAACTGAGATTAGTTTCAGTTAGTTTCACAGAGTTAGTGATTTCCCCAAATAACTGAGGTAGCCAGTGTTTCTTCCTTTCCCATGATATTATGTTTTGTGACATGATACAAGTCTTTCCAGCTATCTCAGGCTCACAATAGAGGTAGGACCAATAAGTTGAGCATATTAGTGTCTCTATGTTCTTCCCTAGCACCTGGTGAATGAACAGCAGCTTCTGGAGCCTGGGCTAAGAGAGCGTGAAATACACTGCTGTTTCTACCCGACTTAAAGTCTTCTGTTGCATGATTGGCATGTTCTGCTCACATGCTCAGGCTTCACTCCCTTGCAGAATGTCAAGGCAGGAAAAGCTTTCCTTGCAGTCAGTTTGGCAGAAACTGCTGGATTTTTTTCTTTGGTTTGGGGTTGGGCTTTTTTTTTTATTTTCCCTTACCTAATGTAAATTATGTTACACACTGCATTTCTTGGGACAATCTTGATTCATGTTTGTCACCATCCTGGATGCTGCATGGGGATCATTTTCCCAGCTGATGGCTGCAGTTGTCTTTCTTGGACTCTCCCACTAGAGGGGTTCTCTCTCAATTCCTTTAATTCACATTACAAGCATCCACTGCTCATCTCCTCAGCCTATCAATCCCCATCCTCCTCACCACTGCCATTCAACAGCTGGATATTGATAGTGGTCTCTGATTGATCCAGGCGGCCACTGCTGTCATCAGTTTTCTGAATTTCCAAGTAAGCATCTTCTTTTCTCCCACACAGGCATGTTCAGGACAGTGAAGATGAAATCCCCATCACTGTCTCTAAGACTGGCTCATTTTCCTCTTCCAGATCCTTGCTTCAAACTGTGTTTCACTGTCATGACTGGAATAGCACCCAAAGAGGTTAAGTTGCTGATGGACCAGTGTTATTGCCTCTCACACCACCCATCTGTTCTCATAGCACACGCTTTCCTCTCAGTACATCTTTGTCTGTCATCATGTTGTAGGCTGTCTGGGGACAGGATTGTCTTTTATTCTGTGCTCATGCGACACCTAAGATGGTGTTATCCTGATTGATGCCTGGGGTTATTTGGAACACATAGCAAGTTTCTCTCTGCCTGGTGATTCAGACTCGAGGGGCAAAACCAGCCAGCAGACATCAGGCAGAAGGTGAGGGATGGGAGGATGACCAAAAGCCCAGGGTCTTGTCTTGACTGGCCTGGTACCTTCCCACTCCTATCCCAATGCCTGCTCTCAGAAACCTCTCTAATCCCTTGTCAAACTTTCCTCATCCTTTTTCCTCTCCTCACTTTGTGGACCACGTTACTTTGAACATGTTGTTGTGCCCATGAGTTCTCAGCACATCTCTGGCACAACATTGCACCCAGCACAACTTGCCCTTGTAACTATGCCTCGAAAAAACCTGGGTGAGCACATGGCTTGAGGAGAGGGCAACACTGTAAAAGGAAAATGCTCTTTCCAAAATTAAAACTGAGTTTAAGGAGCAGGCTTGAAAAATTTAATTGGCAGTTTAACCATTTGTATTTATTTATGGTTTTATTGAGTTTTTCACCATGGGCAATAGAAGTCTATGGATTTGAATGCTCACCTGCCTATATTCTGCTTAAGAGTCTGTTCCATTTTCTTCATATAGTCAGGGCTAAAATATGTTCTCTTTCTTCCAGGACATCATCCTATTCCCTCTGCAAAATTTTATCTGGGTAGATTTCATGAAGCTGCTTGGATTTATAGATATATGATAATCCCAGCTGACCAAAATAAAAACCTAATACTCCATACATATACAGTCACACTGACTCATCTGTTGCTATTTAGCATCCTGGGCCCCTGTATTCCCATGCATCCTAATGCTGTATAAAATACATACCATGCAGCCAATGCCTTCTGGAAAATCTTGGAGTTGTTGCACACAGGCTGTTCTATTCATAAACATATGTCTGATGCTTCCCAGAAACTGCAGTTAAGGACATGTGCTGTCACTGGCAGGGTAATCCCTCAAGGCAAACACAATAGTACATATGGTAAATTCTCCCATTACACCTTACTTTCATGAGTTCAGTGTATTTTGTGATGCATGGACTGGCTGACACGTGGATTTCACATCTTGGGAAGAGGGAAGACATTGCAGACAGGACAGACGACCTCTAATATATATTCAGAGTTTTTTCTCTGCATTTCCTCTATAATAGAAAAGTGTTAATTATTTCATCTGTTTACAGTTTACCAATGAGAACTCTAGCAAAGGCAAAATCAGTTAAGCTCTGAAAATCAAAGGCTAAGGACTAAAATCTGTTTCTGTCATCTGACAGAAAACAATCAGAAAAGCAGTTCTTGATGGCTGCCTGGTCTTTGAGAAGCAGCGTGAGAATGAATCACCTTTGCATGTCTCGCTATTCCACACATGGAATAGATGGAAAAGGCTCATCGCCTCCAAGTACCCACAAGGTGGTGCCATTCAATAATTTTAGGAGAAGAGACACCATCAAGGCATCAGGGAGAAGTCAAGATCCAGCTCCCCTTATGAATTACAATTTATTGCACAAGCAACTCGTTTTTCTAAACCATAGGCCAAGCATCACCCCAAGAGCAACCTGCACTCAGTCAGTTCACAGAATCATATCAAGGATTTCTGGCTGCTGTCTCATGTCTCCTTCAGTCTCTTCCTTGTTGTAGGGCTGTGTCCACCTCCATATGAAGCCCTAGGGACCTTCCTCCACATGGGATGGCTCGCTAGCATGATAAACCTCACAGTCCAGACTGCCTCCCTATCAGCACAGGCCTCTGCATTAAACAGAGACCACCTTTAACCTCATGGCCCTAAAATAGGCAGCTCTGGATGGCTAATAAGCATGGGGCAAGTCCCTGGCAAGGGTTACTGTCAGCCCCCATGATAATTCCAGTTCCCATACAGGGCCTGTTTGTTCTTCCTACATCATCATGTCTTGCTCACATGGCAAACACTGTCCTCCATCAGTGATAGACCCGGGATAACTGAGTCAACAGAGTGAAGAGCAGGAAACCTTCATTTTACTATTAGCAGGACATCACCAGCTATACTCCTCATCAGTTTCCCACTCCATTGATATGGCCAGCTTATTTTCTAGTACATCTTGGGTGAACAGAAGATTTTGAGTACTTGGAGGATTCTTGCTTGTGTCAGGTTCAGGTAGGTGGCTTAGAAGTGTGCCACTCCTTCAGCCCTTGCCTGAATCCCTTGCTTTAGCAAAGTTGTTCTTGGGACTGGGGTTAGCTTCTGTAGGGTTCAGCTGATTGTTCCTAACCTGCAGGCAATCTACTTCCCTTGAAGCCTTTGCTGAATGGCAAACCTGCCTGCAAGATCCGTGACTTCTAAATCATGTAAACAACATATGTCCAGCAGACATTAAAATTGTTGCTTGAGAATGCATACTGACTGTCCACATAAACACAAACGCCAGATTAGCAGAGCAAGAAGCCCAAACAATCCTTCAGAAAGAATTACAGCTCTTTTTTGCAGCTCTTCAACAGATTAAGTTACTTTTTTAGCCAGTAAACTTCATCAATGGCACTATTAAAAATCCTAATGAAATTCAGATGATAATCCAGGTAGGGGTCTTGACAGCACCTCTGCCTGTGTCTATTCTTGACTCTGTGGCCTGGAGGAATGCAGAGGAAGATTGTATTAGCCTGTCCTTCAGAGACAAGGAATTAAACTTGTTGCCATTGTTGTGTAGACCGTGTCAGTAAATCATATGTTTACCATTAAGCAATTGCCAGAACAACACAGGTAAATGAGTAGGAAAATGGTTGCTTACAACCTCAGTTATGCCTTTTTGCTGTTTATTGCTGGAGTGCCATAGACGGAGGAGAAGGAAACAGGAGATGGGAGAGAGTCTCTAAAGGTGACACTCAAATGAAGCATGAGGAGTCACATGCTGCAGGAAACAAAGGGACAGAAATGAGAATATAGCATTTGTCTGCCTCATGTATTTCTTTCCTGTCTTTTGTTATCACTTCTATAGAGATCTATAAAATCAGGAAGGGCAGAGGGACAATAAATACTTACAATGATTCATTGTGCTTTCTCATACTAGAACAAGAAATTAAACTAGCAATTAGCAAGCTCTCCACAAGCAGGAGGAACTGGTTCTGCACACACTGTGCAGGAAATTTGTAAAACTCCTTGCTGGATGACATTTTAGACGCAAACCCTTACACGGGATCAAAAAGCAACTGGACAACTTCATGGATGAAAGGAACCCATGAGTGCCTTTGCCAGCAGCTCCTCCCTCAGAAAGCCTGTATTCTCCTGGGTAGGAGGAAGGCAGCCAGCACTGAGAGAAGCTACTCATTCTGGACCACTTGGTGGTGGTGAGACCACACCTGGGCTGCTGTGTCTGGGCTTGGCTCCTCTTCCCAGATCAAGGGGGATGTTGGGAAACTGGCAGGGCCCAGTGGGGCTGCCTGAGTGTTCAGAGGATGTACCTGCCCCTCAGGAGGGAGTTAAGCTCTGAAGGAGCTGTGTTTGCTTAGGGATCTGAGAGGTGAGCTAGAGGAGACCCACAACCACCCAACAGAGAGATGCAAAGATGGCAGATACTTTTCATTGGTTGTGGACAATACAAGAGGCCCAAGCTGAGCTTTAGGGAAGACATTTGCACCAGGAGACCTGCAGAGGGGACTTTCAGCCAACATTCCTATGAGTCGATGAGTATCAAAACTGAACACTTGCATTTTGCAGGACCCCAAAGATGTGCTGGGGGCTTTCTGAGACAAAAATCCAGAGAGACAATATATCTAACATGATAGCTGGGGGCACCTCTTTCTCCTTATCCCCTGATTTGTACTTACACCATTACAGGTTTCCAGTGAGATAGTCTGTTATTTATGCTCCTCATTAAAAGGCCCCTTTTCAGTGTCACTGGGATGACACTGTTCTTTGTTTGTATTTTAACAGAAGCAGTGCAGTCACATCATGTTTCAATAAATAGGCCCTAACCTCAAACAGTAGCTGTGTGTAAGATACATGAGCACCTGCTAGGAAGCTGGGTCCCTGTCACCTCAGCCTGCCCTGGTCAGGCATTCACAGGCTATTTTGGGCGCCAACTGGAAGTCCACTTTCAGTTCCGTATGAATGAACTTGTCAGGCTGTTGTCCTAAAGCAGCTCACTATTGACAATATTAACTTTTTATGCATAAAACACAGGGGTCCCAGTCAGAGTACTGAATCCTCCTGTGCTAGCTGAGACACAGACATAGAGCAAAATGGCCAAAACACTTCCAAAGAGTCTCCAGGCAGAGAAAAAAATCTGAGCATTGGTTGGCCAGGGGCTAAAAGTGAACATGAGAGCAGCAAATGTCAGCCTACCTGCTGCCAACTTTTGTTTAAGTATCTGGGCTTCCTGAGAAGGATTTTAACTGAGAACAAGTGAGATCTAGGGTTGTGCTGACAGAGTTCCTCCCAGCCACAGAAGGCATCATGAGACTCTGCTAAAGAAAACAAGGGAGGGGAAAAGAGCAAAACAAGACGATATGAAGAGCTCTGCAATGAACATTTGTAAGATGAAGGACATAATGTGGAGAGAGAGGATCATATTTGTTTGAATTAAAAAAAAAGCATCAAAGGAGATATGTACAGAAGGAATAACACCACCCTCTCGTGGACCTCTTGCTGGATCAAATAAGCTCTGCTAACTGTATAGGTGAATTGCCCTTCACTTTACGTAGAGCATTTCTGTGTTTTATCCATCCTTCAGCCTCACTGATAGTGCTAAAAAAAAAGCTTGTGGCTAATCCCTTGGTGGTGATTTTGTGGAATCCTGTCAACTATTCACTTGAAGATGTCCTCTGTTCCCTTTGTTGTCTGTTAGGATGGGACCTATTTCTGTCTGAAGTATCTCAACCAACTTCAGATAATAGTGTCCTGGAGATTAAATACTTCATAACCCTGGAATGTCCCAGAGCTTTCCCTATATACCTTCCTCAGCCTGACTGAGATGTAAGAATATGGGAAAGACAGGGAGCTTTTCAGAGGAAAACACAGATAGGAAATACAGGGAAGATAGGAAATCTTCCCCTGCTTCTGCCCCCAGTGGCACAGGATAACATTTGTTGTATTTGATAGCCAGTGTTTCGTCCAGTCTGGTTTTACATTACCTACTATTTATGTTGTTTGAGATGACTCTACATTGCTCTGAGATACTGTTGTGAGTAAGTTACTTTGGTATTATTCTTTATTTGGATTCATCTCATGAGAACAGATGAGCTATAGTTAAACAGTCTGCCCACAGAATTTTTAGATGTGATGATTTTGGACCTGAGGATACCCAGGCCAAGTAGTCCTGCTCTAGATCAAGTGTTAGATGTCCTTAATGTCCCACAATGCTCAGATCTGAGGGCTTTCAACCTGCATCCACATTAACATGTCATTTCTCTTTATTACAGCTCTCCTGTGCTAGCACAGAAACTCTAATGGAGGAGCCACAGGCTACCACTTGCAGCTGCAGTCCCGCTGTTTGGGGACCAGTCAATCAGACAGCAATGGAACATCACATCTCATATTCTGGACAGGCAGGCTCTTCAAAATGTTTTCTAAGAAAATTATCTGCACAGAATTCTGTAAAAATCTAATTCTACCCCATTAACCAATAGTTTATAACCAGCCCAGCAAAAAAAATCAGGTATAATAGCCCTATGACAAATGGGCCAGCACTTAGTCAATTAATTTATCTATCTACTAAATGGATGCTTTAAATCCAAGAGTCTCACCCCTTTAACCTCCCTGGTTAATGTTTCCAGATGACATGCCAAGCATATCCATTTTATAAAGCCACATTAAAATTAGAGATGGGAAAAGTCTGGTCATCTTGGTTAAGCAGGATTTTTTCATAAAGAATAATACTGAAATTGTATTAAGAAAGCTTCAAGAGTGTTCTGACATAAAACGAATTGATACTCATTCTCCATTTTGCTGTAAACCAACTTGCATATTATCTGTGTCTCAGCTCAGAGCTCCAGTTTTGTGCTGGGGTGCCTATTGTACAAAGATAAAAGAGAAAGGTTTCCCATGTGCCAGCAACTCAGCCCAGTGTGAGATATAAGACAGCAGAGATGCTCCTCACAGGTCAGCCATGCTCAAAGTAGAGGGTCCAAGCTGAGTTATGTTTGTCGGGGTGTTTAGTGCATGCCATCAGTCTAGTTCTCACTGCACTTTTCACAGACCTTGTGACAGAAGAATTTTAGGAAGCAATTTGTAGAATGACCTTGAAGGTGATGTCACAGTGTTTGAACAGAGGGACTCCTTTACTGCATGGTGCAGAGTGGAAAGAACATCTAGTCAACAAGACTGTTGTCGTTTGCTAAATGGAGGCATTTGAATTGTATGAAAAGAGGCCACAAAAGGCCTGAAGGCAAAGGTAAGAAATTTGGGTTTGGTGCTGCTGATAGAGGAGTTTGCAAAGCAGCGGCAGAGAGCAATGATGGTGCAGGGGTGGTGTGGTAAGTCCTTTTAACCCTGCTCAGTACTCTGCCCTCTCCTCTCGGCCTTTGCATGGCATCATACCCAAGTGATCCCCACTTGCTGTCAAATATGACGCGACAGACTCTTCTGTTGAGTAGCCTCTCAGATGGGCTCTGATATTTCTACCCAAACTATGGAGGTTTTGCCTTATTCCAAGTCAGACAAACTCAGTGGACAAAAGAATTGCTGTTCTCTATCAAACCATACAGCCTACTATCCTGTCCCAAGCAGTGTCAAGAAAATCCACAAAAACCCCCAAACAAACCAATAAATTTAAAAAAAATAAAAAAGAAACATGCTTTGGGAGGGTTTAAGAGAATTAGGTGGTATTGGACATCCAACTGCTACTACATGCACACCCTCTGCACTTGTTTTCACTACCACATACAGGAACAGAAAGCAGAAGAGATATGTAGGGATGAGGAGGGTAGATCAGTCAACCTGCTGTGGCTGCACAGAAACCCAGGGGTGTTGCAAGGAGTCTGAAAGTGCAGCTCTCTTGAACTGTCCTGCACCATAGCCTCTCTGCTCCTTAGCTTTTCAGTAGCATGTCAGAAACCTGTAAAAAGCTGGAATCTGGAATGATCCCATCCTGAATGTATTGGGAGAGCAGGATATTCAAAACTATCAATGCTTTACAACCCTGGAAAGTCACTGGAACATAGGAAAGCGGCTCCTGAGAATGTGGCCAGTTGTAATCAAAGTCAGAGGCTGGATATGCTTCAGAGAGGATGCAGCTCAGGGAATGAGAAAGAAAGAAAGAAAGAAAGAAAGAAAGAAAGAAAGAAAGAAAGAAAGGAACTATATAACAAATTTTAGGTTTGACGAGGAAGACTGTGCAATCTTTCCATTTGAGATATTTAAAATACGCTTAGGAAGATCCAGAAGGACTTGCTTCTGCCTCAGCCTAGGAGGTAGAAGGCAGTGATACCTAAGCTGGCTTCTGACCCTTCATTATCTGAGTCTCTGGTATCAAATACTGACTTTCTGTGTCAACAACATGTCACTGAGATAATGAACTGAACTACTTTATATTTTTCCTGGTAGTCTTAACACCCTGTAGCAGTTGATGCCACCAAATCATTTTTATTGCAGTCTCCCTTGGGGATTTGTGGTCAGCCATCCAAATGCAAGCTGCCCTCGCCAGGCTTACATGGACAAATATTTACCTGCAGCAGAGCACAGGCAACTGTATCTGCAGAGTCCTCTTTATTTATAGCTCACTAGCACAGGCAAGCTGCAGCCTGCCTGTCTTTGGTCACCTGCTCATAACTGAGGTCAACACATGAGTAAGCAGTAACTTCCTAAAGGATAAACTGTTTTTGCAGAAAAGATCACTTTATCCCAGTCACCGCTATGGACAGATATAAAATAATCCCTACGGACATGTGAAGGTTAAGCCTGCTTATCTGATGGTGCAAGGTCAGACAGAGGGAATGATAGGGGCATGTTTTTATAATAACAATTGTGATTGCTTTGTAAAAAAGACATCCCTCAAAGGGTTTCTTCAAAACATCGTCAGGTCAAAACACAAATTCTTGGGAAAAATTGTGTTTTAATAATAAATCATCTCCTATCAGGATACATTGAATCACCCAAACACAAATTAGCTGTGAGATATTTTATTAGAGAGCTCAAGTTTATCAGATGCCATCTTGCAGGGTTAAGCTGATTAGTGCAATGGTTAGGAAGGAAACTCTCCCTGCCAGGCACAGTTAGTACCCACTGGTAGCTGAGGTCTTACCCAGCCTCCGTGGTTGGGCACAAGCTGTGGTGGACCTGGAGCCAAGCGTGGGCTGACAGGCCAGCTAGCACTCAGGGTCCAGCTGGCACTGGCCTTTCTCAATTAAAGAGGTGGGTTATCCCTGTCTTCTCCTGCATCGAGACACCCGGTTCTCTGCAGAGGGAAGTACATACACACTGTCCCACTGCCAAATTTGGCTGACCTTGGCCAATGGGTTCCAGATTTGCTGAGTACAACCAAAGGGAAAACAGATGGACAAGCAGCGTGAGAGCGAAAGCTTTGTTTCCTTAGAAAACCAGGCTAAACTCTCCTTCTTGGTTTAGAATAGCAAATATAGACTCACATATGCACAGCAACTGCTTGCTACAGCCTCATGTCTCTTCTGGCTTCAAAGCCATGGATGCCCTATGAAATATTGCCATATTTGCCACTCCTAGCTATGGCAACTGAATTGCTCTCCCCCACAAAATCTGGGTGCATTGTCCAGAGCTCTGCTCCAGGATATACTTGTCATGTGCTGGACCTCCTCCTCTCCTCCTTCCCCACCATCCTTATTGGCTCTGACTCCAGCCCTGAAGTCACGGCCACTCTGCTTCTCCATCACAGAGAGGGATCACCTCTGAGAGAAGATAACTCAAGTGTAGCTGGAATACAACTGTAGATTATGTTGTAGCCAAGCATTACACACGTGTAACAAGCACCACAGAATTTGTTCACTGTTAAATATTTATAAGGTATGCAATATAATAATTAATTACACAATAAATTTTCATCACATTATCCTTGCAAAATATCTTTAAGACAAGAATCTAAATGAGTACCTCATTGACCCAAAGCAGCTTGGGCTTCCCTTTGGGTGTTGACTCCTGCAGTCCCTAAATCATGCACATTCACTGACAGCATCTGCTTTTAGAGCAGAGCAGGTTGGTCAGTAAGACAAGGGCTGTAGGAAAAGAAAGTCTCCAGTTCACAGCTTGTAAGGGCTCTGTGAATGTTGCAGGAGAGGAAAAGTGTGAGACGTCTATCTGCAGGTAGTAGATGCTGGAAGAGAGAGACAGTCAAAGTAGGCAGGGAGCACATTTTGGAGCAAGTTGTTTGGCCTCCATTTAAAATGAAAATAGGATTAAGGGTTGTGCATTTTTTCACCACTTGTGTTACACCAAGGAATTCAGGTTTTAAGAAGGTCCTTCAAAACAGCTGCATTTCTTGTTCCCTGTAAGCAATATCCTGGCTGGCTGGTCCCTGCAGTGACTAATACATGCACCTGGTCTGAAGTGTCCATAGTCCTCCCTGTCTCCATCACTGCTGCCTTCCTGTCTTGGGCAGAGCAATTTTGGGTGGGCTGAGAGGAGGTGAGGAACCCATGCCCAGCAGGGAGTGGCTCATCCTCGTAAGGACAGGAGCAGTCCTGTGACCAGCTGAAGGGATAAGGCAACTTGATTCATTCTTTCTCTCTCCAGTGCATGTGGAAGCAATGCAAACTCTGGCATAACCCTGGACTATATTATTCATCAGAATTCACTTAATGGTGGGATTTGGTAACCAGTCACTTCCATGGAGTGTTTCTTTCTTACAGCCACCATCATTTGATCTTCCCTATACACATCTGCAAATTATCCTCCTTCAAATCACGCCTTTTAACTCCTCTTTGCTGGGATGTCAGTGAGAACTGTGGCTCACCCCACAGCCTCTGATGAGATTGCCCTCACCTCATTTTCTGATTTTTCCTTCCTTACGCTTCCTTCTCTGAAATAAAGAATGCTAGATCTCAACATGATTTTTGAACGCTGTTTACTCCCAATCAGTGTTGTTTCCAATTCTATGCCTGCAAATACAAGCTACTGTTAGAGCCCAGTATGAAAGAAAATATCTTAGCATATGGTCAGCAAATGCAGCATGCTCAGTTCTTGTCTCTAAATCCTGTTCCCCAGTGCTTTCTTCAGGGAATCAACACAGATAAAATATGCCAGTACATTTCATTGCATTTGGAGGCTCTGCAGATCATCTTTCAGAAAAGCGGAACATGAAAAAGTAACCAGGTAACCAAGAGCAATTTACTGTACGGCAGAAACTGCAATTACACCTGAAATGGTTAAAACCCATTTAAGAGATACCTCAGTGACTCCTGCACCCTTCGATCCCTTTGCAAACAGCAGTTGATGGCATTTGGATAAATATCTCCTAGAAGTGTGAATGAGAGCCACCACATTCATATCTGAGTGCAAGAATTCATAGTTTTCCAAGATTTACGATCAAATGCTCCCAGCCTCCAAGCCTCCTCCCTCAGACATTGCTGCTGATGATGTTTCTTCAAGTCAATGTTTTTTATTCTCCTGACAGTGAATCTTGAGTTGAGGTGATTTTCATTGCTAGCCCCACTTCCCAAGATGCCTGGCTATTGAGATGGACCAGTGGGCCTTGGTGCAGCTCTGGGGTTGGCTCAAGTTGCCAGCCTCATATTTTCCTGGTGGGCAGGCACCCATCCTGCTCTATAGCATGAAGGTTTGAGCTGGCAGTGTAAGATCCACCTCATTAGTCCAATGCAGGCCACCTTGGTTTGGTATCAGGACCCCATAACCCAAGAAGCTGGAAACATTTTGCATTTTTTTCCAAGAAAGTTCATATTTTCACAATTTAACTTGATCCCAGGAGCTTCTCACTGTACAGAGTAAAAGAACCCAAAACTAACCCAACAGCCCAAGGCTAATGTGAACAGATAGCTCTCCTTCTGACCCCCAAAATGCTGCTCAATATTCTTCTTACCCCTTGCCCAGAGGACAAGCAGCATGTTGTCCTCACAGACTTTTTTTTTTGCCCAGTGTGCCAGAAGCAGGTTAGATGGGACTGAAGATTGCAGCCTCTTATTGGAAATCAAATGAAAAGCTCTAACAAAGCCAGTAGTGACTAATGCACTCAAATAATTAGTTATGGGACAGATGACGATGGTTTTCAGAACCCAATACTCCCTGCAAACTGCCACCAATGTAAACACTTTGCAAATTTGTCAGTGTGCCCTCCACACCTCCCAGGTAGCTTTGCTTCTTCCCTCTCCCATTTCAAACCAGTACCAGTCTGTTTTTCAAGTAGCATATTTTTAGCTCCTCTTAGAGGAATAAAGGACTAATGCTGAGAGATTTTTCCACTGTGCAGGTAACAGAAATTACAGTGTGCAGTTGGGATTGCCCCCTCAGATGGCCCTGGCAATCATTCCCCACCATCGTTTTCTGCAAGTTAATTAAAAAGCACTGTCTCCCTGGAGGGCTGTCCACACAAGACCTTTTGGCTCAAATTTTCCAGGTGGTTTAGTTCCACTGGTGAGATCATGATGGGGGCACAGCTGATGTCAGCTCAGATGCTGACTCCAGACAATATCAATCATGAGCTTGGGCTGAGAATCGTTCCCCACTCGCAGTGAAATGGGATGAGAAAGAAAAACAAAGGGGGAAGGATACACCCACTGTAAAAATCTGCATCTAAAGATCAAATCGTGCCTCAGTGTCAGCATCAGCCTGAATTATTAAGGCTGAAATTATTTTCCAAGGCTAATTTTCCTTTCCTTGCTGTGTTAGCTGATCCTGCCTAGCAACAGAGGTGACCTCTTGAGGTTGCTTCTAGCAGCGCTTCACGTGGCTCTGTTTGCTCGCTGTCTGCAGCTCCTTCCCATCCAGACAGCCCAATGAGAATAGCCAGTTTCTCTTCTTGTCAGTATTATCCTCCAATTGCTAGGTGACAGCCCTGCTTTGTGGCATTTCAAGTTACAAACATTGTCAAGGAAGATTTAAATCCCCCAGAAAACAATTCATCTTTAAATAAAAACAAATATCTATGAATCATTCCTTTTGATAATAGGTACTTATCAGGATTCACGCCGTTTTGGGATAGGAAGAGCTTCTGTTTGACTAACAAAACCAGGGTAACTGTGAGAGAAATGTCTGATTTCCTTAAGGTTTTCTTCCCTCCACTTCAAGAAAGCATAAAGCCCAGACCACTATGATACCAGACAATCTCTGTTCCCTCGGCTTCTCTTTCAAATCAGGGTGAATTTAATCTAAACTCTTAATCACAGATCCCATTCTAAAAGCCGCTAAAATAAGGTGCCAATTACACACAGCTCCTCAGCGGTCTGGGCAGTGAGTTAATCACTGCCCTCACGTCTGGTCCAGCCCCCACTGCCTTGCAAATCTCTGCCTGCAGACTATTCCCAGCTGGGAACAGATTAACCCTTTTCTCTCAAGCAGCTGAACTGCTCTAAAGGTTATATTCACAACTGCAACCTGAAATGCTTCCTTTTCAGCCCCCAGGTCCCAGTGAGGGCCCCAGAGGGTGGAGTCAAGGCTAAAATAGGAAAGATGTGGAAAATGGTCAGTGAATGAAGCTTGGAATTGATTTCCTTGATGCCTGCCAAAGTGTAAGGCAGCATGCACTGTAGGTCCCAAGAGCCTCCAGTCACAGCGAGTGCAGGAGACAGGAGAAATAAACTGTAGCTACTCATCACATCTCTGTGTACGGCTGCTTCTGTACTTTGAAGGGATGTTTATTCCTGACTTCTTTGCCTGCATTTAACCGGTTCTTCAGTTCCCTTTTACTTTAATGTATGAGTTTGTATAGGAAAAAACAGTTGTGATGTGTTTCTGTCATCACACAGAGCACTACAGGTGATCTGCTTGTAGGGCCAACAGCAAAGCTTTTGTATTCTGCCAGCCTTTTTCTTGGCGTAGACTCATTTGAGTGCCATGTAGAGGCCTCCTCTCCTGTTCACCATAGCACATATGGCCTCCTCTTCTCTCCTCAGCCCAGCTCAGTCTTGCTAAGGATTCAATAGTTATATGTAAAACTACCAGGAGAGCAACATCAGGAAATTATTTCCTATATTTTCCTTTCCACTTGACACATGCTGGTTTCTAGAAATGAGATAAAAAAACCCAGTGTTAGTTGGAAAGTTGAGTCCTGCTCAGCCAGTAGGAAAGAATTCTTCAATGCTGTGGGTCTCAGTTTGAGAGCTGGTGTCACAAGCCAAAAACTGATTTCTAAATTGCGACATCTCATTTGAGTATTTATAATTCTACAGCATTCTCCTAGAGAGGGATGGCATAGCTTAGCCCAGGCTTAAATGGCTCCAGAAAAAGCAAAGCAGTGGTGAATCAAGCACACTGTGCACAGCAGGAAGGAACGGCACGTAAGAAAAGCCCCAAAAGCTGGTTTTCTTAAGGCAACAAAACCACTGGGTTATGATATTACAATGGGATGTGTATGAAAGGTCTCATTTATAAGGTGATCTCCTGCCTTAACAAGGTGCCTCAGACTGTTTTCAAATGGTTTCTATACACAGTTATTTCAGCTAGCTGTTTGCTCAGTTTGCTTACTTTAAACGGTGGTGACAAGATAAATACCTCTGGGTTCCAATTTAATTTATGTTTCTCAGCTTTGTCCCAGCATTACCTAGACTGCTGTGTTGAACAGCTAACTCCAGACCGGAGCTTGCTTCTGCCTACATGCAAATCAACAATCAGATTGTGGGTTTCGGCCAAAGAACTGAGGAACAGATAAAGCAAACAACCTGCAGAACAGTAATTTAATAGCTAAGACAGGGCTAAGTATCATTTGCCCTCAAGTGTGATGAGTCAATGCAGACAGAGCTATGCCACACGAAAGAAAATCTTCCAGGTTACCTAGGATAAAACCCCATGAATAATGAGTGAATGAAGTCTTGATTAACTTAAACTGATCATTTAATAGGCACCTCTTGTTCGGTCCCAGCCGTGTTGGCTCAGGGCGAAGGGGTGGGGGGTAGGCAGTGAGTCACTGCACAGTGACACCCCCCCTGCCCCGAGAGCCACCGCAGCGAATGACAAGGATTAGTGACTGGGAGCTGGCACAGAGGCGAGCGTGTGGGCTGCCCGTGGACGGCTGTGCGGCAATTTAACGTGGCTCATGTATGCATCACAGTCCTACAAGTTAGGGGTGTAGGCTGCAGTGTGATGCCTTCACATGCCATCAATAGCCACTAATGGTGCCTTCAGAAACAGGGGATAATTAGCAACAATAGAAAACTCACCTGCCTTGGTGCGTGGTTAAACTCTCTTTTGAGTTACTTAGCAGGTGGTGAAGTCAATTTGCCAGGGAAAGAAAGCTTTTCCTGATGTTTCAGACTGATTTTGACTCATTTTTAATCCATCTCTTGGCTCTGTGATGTTGCTTTCTTGTCCCTAGTTCTGAGCTGCTCCTTATGTTTCATCAGCTTCATTTTTTCATGTGTAAGCATCACTGGATTTATCTCGTTTGCTTGCTATTTTGGGGAAAGAAGTTCGATCTGTTCCTTTGGGAGCTACCCACAACAAGTATTCCAAACAGAAACACATTTGCTCAGGACTTACACAACCTGGGAGAAACCAGCTCCCTTTTTACCCACAAGCAGCTACACAGTCTGCATGCTGTGAGGTTCTGACTTTGCTTCTCAGCTTAAGGTAGCAAGAAAAAAAAAACAAAACCAGACAAAATGCAAACCCCAGCAGGTTTGATGACCAGATTTTATCTGTCAGGGGAGAAAAAGCATGTAAGGGCTCTGTGAGATTACTACTGAATGGATACTGGGGAGACAGGAAAAGAAGAAAATGCTGGTCAATTGAGTGTCAAGTTTAAATGCATCCCAGACCTTGTTGATGTGCTTCTTCTTGACTTAGTTTGTTCTCAGCTATCTAAAATTGGATCTCTTCACTATGAATTAGAAGTTGCCAAGCGTGTGCATGATTTTTTGGGCAAAAATCTGTAAGGGAATGGAACAAGATCCGACATGTCTCTTGCTAACCGATCAGATTCGAACCCAAGATTTCACCAGACAGAGGACAGTACCTTTCAATGGAGAAAGGTCATACTAAATCACAAGAGTTAAGTTTTTAAAAAACAAGAATTGGGAAATGCCAACTAAGTGGCATTTCTGTGAGAAGTTCAAATTAACCTACACCTATCATCCACTTTCTTGACTAGTGGTGCCATTTTAACTCTAAAATATAGGCACTAAAAGAACTTACTTGCACTGACTGGCCTCATCAGGGGCTTCCACTGACCCCCTGCCCATGGGCTCCAGGGCTCCAGTTAAATTCAGGACTGAGCATTTGTTCAGCTCCTGCAGGAGCTGTATGGCAGGTGTGTGGGGCTGCAGCCCTGCCTCTGGCATGGACTGTGGACCCTACTCCAGGATGGATCCCTCAGGGGCATGCTGCAGCTTGTCTCCGGTCCTGGTACTGTCTGCTTTTGTTCCTGCATGGAGTTTGGACCTGGTTCATTGCTTGCTATGTCTGTTGATGGACCCTGTGACCAGCATCTGTCCCTGCTTGCTGTGTTTAGGTCTTGTGGGACTGTGCACCATCACTGAGGGCACTGCCTGTGCTGGGACTGCCTTTGGCTCTTGGCTTGCCTGCCCTTTGGGAACAGCAGGCCATTGCTGTGCCCTGGCAAATATTCTGGAGACTGTTTTCCACAACGTGGATTTCAAGGGCTAAGGTGTAGCATTGGATTGGTCAGTTACTTCAGTCGAATGAGTCTTGTCAAATTGGTCTAGATTTTAGCAGGGCACCTGTGAAAGAACATTTGTTTTTTGCTGGTTAGAGATTCATAAAGGGATAATCACTTCATCCAGCCTCCCACATTCCAGGCTGAGGCTGGACTATGAGCTAAGTCCCTATTGCCTAAGTGTCTCTGAAACGAATAAGAGTGAGGCACCTACATGACAATTTTAGAAATCTATCTAAAGACTGTAATAATAATAAATAGCTGTCATATTGGCAGATGCCTAGAAACTTGACTAATAATGAGGCAACAACAGTAGTGATGGAATATTCATCCAAACTGGGATTTATTGGAAAATTACTGGTTTTGTTTGCTTTGTTCCTACTTTGTGCCCCCTCAAAACACATGGAGTGTCCAACTCTTCCCTTAAAGCCTTCCTCTTCCAGGACCTAGCCTGCTGTGCCCTCCACCCTGTACTCTGCTGGCTATACAAGTCCCACATCAAGTGGTCATTGCTGTGGCTCGGGTTCCTGTTGATGCCCTGTTGCCCGCTTGTGTTACACCTGTTGATGCACAATCATGTGTGAAGGCCAATATTCCCCTTGTGCCATGTCCTGCAAACCTAGGAAGGAAGCTTTCTCACCTCTGCCAAATGTGAGTAATCTGCATGTGCAGTCCCACTGAAAGAGGAAAACTGAATCACGCATATTATGCATTTCTTACATGCAAGCAGTGAGCTCCTCTGAGCCCATCTGAGTTTAAACCTGAATTCTTACTCTTTTTGTTCTTGCCTATTTCACTGGCTTATGAGTGACTGAGGTTGCCTTTACTAGCAAGTCCCTTGGTACTGTAACTCAGAGCCTGCCTTATGCAAGGCCAGTCACATATGCTGAATATTACATTACTTTCCATATGCTGGAACACATAACTGGCCACATGAAAACCCTCAAGCACCCTTTCCTTTGGGCTCTCATCCAAAATGAAGCCTGGAAAGCAAATAAATGGAAGACTCTTTGTCTTGTGCTCCTGGCCTAACCCTGCCATTCCCCTTCTGGCAGGACAGATCATTTGCTTTGCCTCTCTTGTACTCCTAATTTTTATGTCTGCAGCAAGAATTGCATTGCTTCTGCAGCTTAGCCAAGTACTTGAAAATCTTGTGAGCATGAAACTGTGTGATCCAATGTAAGACCTGCAGATGGCTTGCACCTTTTTGTTACTACTGTAGCCGGGAAGGAAAGAAATCTTTTCTCACTTCTGTGGTGGTGTCAGTAATGCCCTGGAATAAACCATGCATCATCTCTCCTAGGCTGTCCCAGAGGCAAGTATGTTCCTGTTTACTCAGCTGTGCAGCTGGTCTCTGGGCTGACAGCCCCCTCACAGACCTCCACAGCACTTGCAGAAGGGGAGCTGGGCATTCTCTCATCAGGTGTGGGCTCCTCTCACAGGCTTCACTTGTTGAAACACACTGTGCCTGAAGGGAGGTGGGGCCACCCATGTGTCATGGCTGCTGGACAGAAACCAGATTTGATGTCTGTCTTCTCAAAGTTTTCCATCCTGTAGACTGGTGCTAAACATGGACATGCATCTGCTGAGCTCTCCTGGTCTTGCATGCACTCTAGGTTCACTGTTTGACTTCTTAATTACAACCAAGGATCATTAAGGTAGCAAAAAGATCACAAAACAAGTCTCTACCCCACCACCTCAATGGTATGGATGAAGCTATTTATCAGGTAGGCTTCCTTGTCCTGTTCCCTTCCCTTTTATGTCATGGCTCCCCTTTTTATGTGGGCCACCTGTTTCTTCCCCCAGACTCTACTTGCCATTTGCTCTCTGCTCCCTCTGAATTTCTTTGACAAATGTCTTTGGGTATATACCTGTGAAAAAAAGAGAGTCATAAGTCGAGAGTGGAGCTGGTTCTTTTCCTTTAAACAGGCTCACCTTTGACACCCAAAAGTGTGCCTCCTGGGCAGGGGTGGCACTGTTAAAGACTGAAAGCAATATTGATTCAGCTTCAAGGCCTTGGAGAAAAGGCTGTGTTGACTGTAGTTGGGAAACTCCACCCAGAGCTCTTAGGAACAACAAATGGAAACGACTGACAATGCTACAAAGATTTTCCCTCATTCTCCTGTCTATGAAGTGACAATTGTAATGGACCAGTTCCTTCTCTTGATAAGTGCAACCAAAAAGAAAGTTATGTGAATTTTTCTGGGCCTCAGGTGTGTATACATTTATATATTCCCAAGTTAGTATATTCCTCTGATAATATCAAAAACCATCTATCCAGTGTAGCCATTAAAGTGTCCTGTTCAGTATGGGCTCTGAATGTCTCTGCGTGGGGCCCTTTCTAGCCCAATCTGTCTTTGTTCTCATCCAGTGCTCACAAACAATAGGGATAGCACAGACTGTTTGATGAAGTCCACGTGTGTTGGAGTAGCTGCTCTCCCTCGAAATGTTTATCTGGTCTCCTGGTAGACAGCTGTTGCGATATTTTTCTGTGCAAGGGAATGGTTCCAGCTTTACCTCCTCAGCTGAGGATAAAAACTCACTTGAAATCCCCTCCTGTAAAATGCAGGGAAGTTGGCAGCTGGCTCATTGCATCACTGGGTCAATGGAGCACCACCCCATGGCATCTTCTCTCCACTCACATATGTGTGCATCAGACCAAGCCTTTGTGTGGAGGAAGTGGCACAGATGGCTGTCATCCATGAGTTGGACAAGGGACAAAATCTCCAAATGAAAGAGTGATAACACATATGATGTTGCAGAGCATTGCCACTGGACAGGATTTGTGAGACAGGATATGCAGGCTACAACCTGAAAGTTCTCCTTATTTCAGTAATTTCTCCTCTCCCTGGATGTGGTGCACAGGGTTAAAAAAAACCCCAGGGACACTTGCAGCCCACTGTGGGTAAAAAAAGAGTTTTCTGTTCCAGGCTGCAGGGTGTGAGAGACCATCTTCATGAGGCTTGAGCAGCACACAGCGGCCCAGCCAAAATAGCCCAAAGGAGTGGTCAGGCTTGATGCTGCAGAAGAAGGTAAAACCCCCCAGTGTGAGCAAGACCTGCCACCTCCTTGTCCCACAGGCTGATCACACCTCCCAGGAGATGCCCAAGCCCTGTTTTGCCTCAACCTAGAGTTATCTCAAGGGCTTCTGAGAGTGGCCACATGCACCCAGCCTGATTGACCTTGGAGACAATTCCTTCCCATGTCTGGTAGGACACCAGTGGGTGTTCCAAAGCACTGGGAACCCTGGCAACATCTCTGCATCCCATTTCTTACAGCTGCTGACCTCTGTCTCTGCAGGGAATGAGAATTGAAAGCTCTGCAGGGCTCCTCCCAAAGGAATCCTCTTGGTCTTGTCACTGCTATCCAGCAGATAAGGGCTGAGAAACTTGGGCAGCTCCAGATGTTCTGGATCTTTGCATCTCTAGCAGCCCCATTCAGCCTCCTATCTTCCTCCCTCACTCCCTTCCCTTCTCACCCACTGAATCCTGCTCCTCCCAGACTTGCCTCTGGCTCAGATGCCCCTGGCCATTTTCCATGGCAGCCTTCCATTTCTCCTTGGCAGCCTTCTGACAAGCAAAGTTGCCTTAGATGATGTTGAGAAGCCAGAGCAGAGCCGAAGTGACTGTAGCTGGGCAGACAGAGGAACTGAGTGAAGGCTGAGGGCATTATTCTTATGAAAAACCAGCTGTCCTTCCTGCCCACTCTGCCCTCAGCATCTGCTGTACTGTGAGTATGCAGCTGCAGTGTAATTTCCTGCAAGAGAAGATGCCATGGATATAGCCCTGGGGTTCCCGGGGCCCATGGCCATGGCCAAAACCAGGCAGTTTACACCTGGGGCTTGAGGGGAAAAGACATCAGGACAAGGGAGAGAAAGCAACACCCAGAGACTGTGTTAGAGAAACAAAATTTTATTTCCTTTTTCTTGAACTAAGGGTAGTTGGCTTGTGCTGCCGGTGGGACGGCCTCTTGCAGGGCTGGGGAGAGTCCTGAGAGCCAGATGCTCTCCTCTTTTGGGGTCTCTGACGCAAGCTGTCCCTGTCCTGGCCAGGAATAGAGGGGCTGCAGGTGCAGTTCTGGCCAGAGGGACCTGCTACTTTTGCTGCCTCATCCTGGGGCTCCTCCTGCTCTGCAGGGACGGGCATAGGTGGAGAGCATCCAGGACTTCTGTGGAGAGTGGATTCCAACGTTCTGGTGTCCTGCTCTGCATTGGAGACTGCAGGGCTAGAGGAGGAGGCCAGGCTGGGGGTGGGAGTCCTCTCATGGGAAGAAGAGGGTCCAGGGGTGGCTGCAGGGCTAGAGGAGGAGGCCAGGCTGGGGGTGGGAGTCCTCTCATGGGAAGAAGAGGGTCCAGGGGTGGCTGCAGGGCTGTCCTCCCACTCCTCATCAGCATGGGAGTCCAGGAGGCCCATCTGCCACGGGATCCTATCTCTGCATCTGTCAACGGCAACGTCAATGAGCTGGTGCACAAACTCCTCTGTATGGTCTTGAAGCAAGGGCTGCAGCTCCCGAACCAAGGCCTCCTCGTTCAGCCCATGGCGGCACAAATTTGCTATGACAGTGCTCTGTGCCACAGCCTCCTCCCACCAGCGGGCTCTGAGCAGCGCTGACAGCTCCTGGTTTAGCCAGGGCAGCAGGGGCTCAACGGTTTCTGAAGAGTCCTGGAAAAATCTTGCCCAGAGCTCAGGCGGGAAGCCAGCTACGTGAGTAGGCACCTGCTCCACAGCCTCCTGCTCTTCCTGGTGGTCAGCAGCCAATGGATCCATGGGGTGTGAAAGAACTATCTGCAAAAAGTCTTCCTCTGATCGCACAGAGTAGAAGATGGTGTCAATAGCCTCCCTGCAAAGGGGGCATGACAGCTTCCTCTTTGCCCACCGCACAATGCAGCCCAGGCAGAACAGGTGGAGACAGGGTGCTACACAAGCAATGTCTCCTTCAATGTCATGGCAGATGGGGCAGTTCCACTCTGTCTCTGTGGCCATGCTGGATTTGTTGCAGCAGGCCGGGGAGAGCTGAGGACAGGAACTGTTCCCTCTTGGTGGGGCGACACACTGCAACAGTCACTTGCTGTCCCAGGAAGGTGGGGAGGTTGAAGGAAATGTCCCTCAAGAAGGACACTCTCACAGCTCCCCAAGCCTCATCACCCACCCCAGGGACACCCTGCAGGGAAGCTTCTTGCACAGCCTCCCTGTGCTGCTGCAAGCACTCCACACAGTATTTGGCTCCCTGAACCAGGCAGGGCCGTGGAAACAGGCAATAGTTCGGGGATAAGCACTGAGAGATGCCAATGGCAACCTCCAAAGACCTCGCAGGCTTCCAGTCCTCCCAGGCACGCCTGGCAGGAGCGCAGGTGCTAGCAAGTCTGAACCAGGCTCTGCCGATGCCCAGATATAAGCAGTGAGGGATGTGAGGTCACAGTCCACAGAACGTTGGTGTTGCTCCATGCCAACACCCTCACACTGCCTCCTGAACTTGGTGATGTCATAGCAGGCCTTTTGTCCCCTCAGAAACATGATATCAGGAGAAAAAAATGGGCTGCATGGGCCATGCTGTCCCATCACTCATTGGTGCCTTTGGATTTTATAATCATTTAAAGTCATTAGTCCAAGCACTTTTCTTGTAGAGAAGCATCATCTGTTAGTTTTAAGTTTGCGTGACAGGGAAGGGTGCTGTGTAAAGTCAGCCATGTGGGTTGGCCCATTAAAATCTTGTGAGATGACAGCCATATTCTCTATTCACAATGCTGCTTGTCTACAGTACTGGGAGAGGCAAATAGATCCTGACATTTCAGGTCAGTCTTTGCATGAAGTTCTTAACAGTTTGATTTTGAAGTCTTCTGGAGAGAGTTCTTCCTCTCTACAGCCTCACTGGACTGGGTATGATGAGCACAACGGTGTGGCCATTAGCTCAGGGACTTCTTTAAAGCCCTCTTATTCCTCTCATCCTGTTCCAAAATAAAGTTGAGAATGGATAGATAACTGAAAAAGAAGCATCAAGCACAATTTTGGGCAAACCAGTCAAAAATGTGGAGAAAACCTATCCTATGATGGAGTGGCAGCGCCTCCCCCCACAGACTGGGTCACCCGAGCAAGGGTAGGTCTCTGCCCTTCTCACTGTGCTCCCAAAGCCACTTTGCCTGCAGTTTGCAGGGGACTGTAAATCACTCCAGCCAGGCTTGCAGCTGGGGATTGTCTGCCTCCTTGAGTTGTTGTACTAAAACTAGTAGGAAGTGATCAAGTGAGCTACAGCTTGAAACCAGGCTGGGAGAGAAGGAGTTTTTAAGACCCAGGAGAGCTTCCCTGCCTCTTCTTTACTGTCTTCTCAGGAATATCTCCTAGAGAGAAAGTCCTGGGCACATCACAGGAGTTTAAAGAACCCCACCTTCTTGAGCCCTAAAACTACCTAACCTCAATCAGTTCTGGCTGAGCTGAAGTTTGGTTTGTATTCAGTATGAACTGAAACTTCTATAAGCCAAGCTCCTGATGCTTTGGTGAATGAGCCCAGTATCCAGGATTCTCTGGTGGGAAAGGGGTGATGGCATGTGTTGGACTATACATTTTCTCTGCTCTTTCCCTGCACTGATCCCCTTTAGAGCTGAGGAGGGCACCAAAACTGTCACCTGCCTCCTCCCTGTGCTCAGGCTGTTGTCATTCTTAAGGTGAAAGGGAGCTGTTAAATATTGTATATTAAAAGAGCTGCTAAACCGTGTACATTCCCAATTAAGCCTGGATTTATTAGTATGGATAAGTTTTTCCTTTAAGGTTTTAATTTTTAAGATTTTAATAAACTAAGATTTAAATAGAAAATATGTAATAAAGGACTATTATAGAATTATTTTAGGCCAAAGTCATGTATACTTCTAATGTAATAAGAACATTGCTTTTTTGCTTTACTTGCTGAGAATTTTCTAACTTTTAGATAAGGGATATAGCGTTTGCAAGTAAAGATGGACTGGGAAAAGAGTATAACTTTTGCAAGGAGATAGGATGCGTCTCTTCAAACTGACAAGTAGCCAACCAGCATTCAACATTCAAGGCGGGAAGCAATTCATCGAAGGCAAAAAGGATACATAATACAAAGGATTTTTATGGACTAGAAACAAAGGACTTATATAGCAAGGAAGCATGGAAAGGTGGGATTTAACATGAGTATGTAATGACCTATCAAAATATAAGGTTTTTACTTTTGTCATTCCATCGTAACTACTTATGGAGGATTATCCCCAGTACTTCTCCAGCATTGAATGAAAAGGAACGTGACTTAACATTGATCAGCTTCCATGTTGCGTGAATTTCTTTGAATCAACTGCAGGATCTTTAAGGATCCCTAAAACGGTCCTGGCTCCTTTGCTGTGAGGAAAAGGTTTTTAAAAAAACCCAAGCAATTGTTTATCTCCTTGGATCAGGGACTTATCCCAGCATCCTTGGAGACTCTATCTCTTGCGCCACTGGGAGTTGGCCTGACTGACCCTGGGTTGTCCTATCCAACCGTCTCTTGTTAACAAGCAGGATGGAATGTGTTCCTCTAATGAGATTTGCATTTCCACTGGGTCCATTAATTACAGAGCCCTGTAAGCCTTGGTTCTACTATCTGTCGCTGTCAGGTTTAAATCTCTGTAGGCTGAGTCTACTCCTTTGCAACTGCATTTCCCTTTCCTACTGGATTCTTCATAAATTTGGAGACTCAATATGTGGAGAGACTTGAACCACTGAATCACAGAATCAGGATGGAATAGAATTAGATTGGAAAAGACCTTTAAGGCTATGGAATCCTAATGCAAACCTAGCACTGCCAAGTCCATGACTATTTTGAGATTACCTGTATGAATAATTTCTCCTGGCAAAAACACAGCCATCTGAAAAAGTATCTGTAAATGGCACTTGTGCCTGTGTCGGCTTTCAGGTGATCCAAAAGCAAAAGGTGTCAGCTTGTGATGGCAAATGAAAGGTAATTACATTTTCTATGTGTGTCAGTAGGCTTACTGTATGAGAACGAAGCTGCAGGCTGTACCATCTCCTCTGTAAAACACAGGCTATCAGTAGCCACTGCCAAATAACAAGAGCAGCTCGTGGGATGAACCCAGCCTTTGATGCAAGGCAAAGCTGAGAAGGCATAGAGGGTGCAGCTAGGAGTCACGCTGTCTCTCAGAGCGATCACAGCCTGTAAGTCTGGCTCTGAATTTCAGCTGCCTCCTCTCTGCTGCCAGAAATCCTGCGCAAGGGAGAAATAGCAATGGAAAATCCCACTACATCGCTGTCCCACCTCAGGCATGCCTCGTTTGGTAGGCTCAGCTTTGCCACATAGGAATCCACAAGTGTACTGAAAAATTAATAGTGGTTCTGAAGACGAAGCAGGAGCAAAAATCACTAAGCTGTAACATTTTCTTTCTAAAGAGGGGAGTCATGCACAAGCAGCCCCTGTTCCCTGACACTAATTCAGTGGGATGTACGCAGGTCCCACTGAATTCCACTGAAGTTTTGTCACAGGTTTTAATTAGATTAAAATGTTGATGTTTGAGTTTCACTGCACAGTTATGTCTGAGGTTGTGATTAATTCCTCAGTCACACAATTTTCTCAGAAATGCTTCCTACAGTGTTGCTCACAGCACTGAAAAATGGATTTAGAAGGAACAAATATTAAAGGTGGGTCTTACTAAGGCTGATAGGCATGTCCCCTCTCTCTGGTTCATTAAGTTCCAAATCTAACACAGCCTTTTCTGCTCAGTAGTGCTGCACAGAGGACTGGCTCCTCCAGAGTAATCTGAGCTATTGTGATATGCATCAGCTGTGGAAAAGGCTGAGGGTCTTCTCAAAACCTGGCATGAGAAGTAAAGGAACAAACTGCTGACTGCACTGCATTTCCCCATGTCAGAGGAGGATTAATTAATGTTTTCAGGCTGCTTTGAAAATTAAAAGTGCCATGTGGTACAATATTGCTGTTCCTGTTTTTCACCCTGTAGCTGATACGTAACATGTCCCTTACAAGCTAATTGGAAATTGCTTTTGATATTTTTGGTGCTTCTCAGCAGAGCTGCTACAGCCTGCTGCTTTGTCCTATTAAATATGCCCTACCTCACCCTCCCCTGCCCCCCCTCCTCTAAGCTCCTCTGCGAGGGAAATAAAAACATCAGTCCCTGGCACCATCTGTCAAGCACAGGCTAATCCATTCTCTACTTGTCTCATGGTGAATTTGGTTTCTTTCTGATTGGTACAGCTACCCTTCTTATCGCTGAGAATTTAATTCTATTCATAGGTTTGGGCTTTGGTTTATTTTCATGGTAATGTTATTATGACAATTGCAATGTTCAGGCACGCATCCACTCCATATGCCCAGACTGGGGAATGGTACTTAAGCAAACATACAACCTTCCAGTAAGGCATGGAGTATCGATTTTCCCATTTTATAGGGGGGAAATGGGGCAGAAAGAACCATCTTGCCCTGGGATGTACAGATGCCTCAGCAGCAGAGCTGAGCAGTGAGCTCAGAAGTCCTCAGATAAGACCCAGTCGGCAACGCTGACTAAAGCACCACTGCTTTGACTCTCTTTTTGTTCAGTTTTGGCTTTGTTTGTGGTGATCTCTACAGGCTCTTTGCAGAGATGAATAAAATGTGGACCTTCGTATAGCTCCTGTGATGAGACTGAGCAGATCCAGTGGGAACACAGCTCATGGTTACTCAGCGAGGCACAGCAGCATGTAGGTCAACCTGTTAACAAACAGGGCATGTTAGAGCAGTTATTTCCTCAATTCGCTGATGGTAAATGGGACCCCAGGCATGGTCTTCATGGTTTCCTTCTAATATTCTTAGTACTTCTGCTGTCCCCTTGTCATTAACTATGTGGTGATTGCTGTCTGATGAACTGCTCCAATGCCTTTCACTCCCCTTGCATGATATAAAGAGGAGCTGATGTCAGATCAGTGAGAAATGCCAATGCTCAGCTCTGCACAGGATCAGGTCTGAACTGACCATACTGAAGAGATCTGATTTTCTGGAGATCAGCCCCAAGAAAACAGCAGTTCTTAACTTATCGATGTTGATCCATCACTGACTGTCTGCCCTCATGAAGGCAGTTGTGCCTTTACCTGGGTAAAGCCCCCTACCTGGATATTTCTAATAGTAAAATAATCCATGGAAGAAGACACAAGCTGAAGAACAGCAGCTGGGCATTTTAGCATGTCCTGTGTGCTGTACATTCACAGAGATACCCCTTTGCCTCTGGGTGATATGACAGAAGAGTCCTGCTGACTTGTTCCTTCCTGCCATTACTGCAGCTCCTCTGATGATATCACATGGATAGACCCAGAAATCATCCTACATGAAAAATCTTTTCTTCAACTTGGTATTAGAACAGAAATCCTTAAAACAGCATGGCTTGCCCCACAGAAGGAAAACAACACCTTTTTGCACCTCTTTTTCACAGCAACTCAAAACGATTTTGTTTTATTTTGGCCAAGAGGACTATTTGTTTGTCAAGGAGGCAATCTGTGAGTGAGCACTGGCAGGGAACTGATAGCCCTGGCAACCAGTGGCCAGGAAGGGCTACACTTTCCCTCATTCTTCTGTGATCTTTCATCTCCACCGTGGGCAGTGTTTGAGATATCCTGCAAAGATTTCAACTTGAATGGCCTGAAACTCTGCAAGCAGCATGAGTCACTGAGGTGGGGGTGTGACCGACATCGCCACCTCAAACCCTTGCTGGGCCCTGTAGGGTGGTGAAGCTCATTGCCAGGGCAGGCCAAATCCCTGGGCATGCAGGTGCCTGGAGATGGGAACTCCCTCCCAGCCATAGCTCTAAGGGTGCAGCGAGCCCTGGTGGGGCTCTGGCTTTTGGCTCCTGCAGAAAGAGTGGGCATCTCTGCCAGGGCTGGGGGAGAGAAGGAGTTCTGGGAGGCTGATAGAGGCCTGAGAGATGAGGAAGCGGAGGGCACTAGGTGCATGGCAGCGGCTGACAGGAACCTGAGAGATGGCACTTGGTGAATGGGAAGGGGCTGAGTGCTGCTGTGCAGCTCTGGCTCCGGCTCTGGCTCTGGGCCTGGCTCCATCTCCATGTCCATCTCCATGTCCATCCCCATCCCCAGCCCTATATCCATGTCCATCTCCATGTCCATCCCCATCCCCAGCCCTATATCCATGTCCATCTCTATGTCCATCCCCATCCCCAGCCCATCTCCCCACCACCCAGGGCACAGCACTCAGCACAGCCCTGTCCCCTGGGGAGGCCGCACCTCCAATACTGTGCTCACTTCTGGGCCCCTCACTTCAAAAACGGCACTGAGGTGGTGTAGTGTGTCCAGAGAAGGACTACAAGGCTTGTGAAGGGTCTAGAGAACATGTGTTATGAGGAATGCCTGAGGGAGCTGGGCTAGTTTAGTCTGGAGCAGAGAAGCCTGAGGGGGCACCCCATTGCTCTCTACCCCAAAGGAGGTGTGGTGAGGTGAGGGCCGGTCCCTTCTGCCACTTCTGCAGTGACAGGACAAGAGGAAATGGCCTTAATAGGAGACAGGGGAGATTCAGATTAGACATTAGAAAAAATTTTCACTGTTAGGGTGGTCAGGCACTGGAACAGGTCACCCAGGGTCGCGGAGTCACCACCTCTGGAGATGTTCAAGAGGTGTCTGGACCTG
>WBMV01002459.1:0-17343 GCA_013396655.1 Campylorhamphus procurvoides
GGGGTACTGTCACAGTTTCTTGGTAGTCAGCAAAGACTTGTAGCTTACTTTTCCAAACAGCTAGACAATGTTAGCCAAGGATGGCCTGGGTGTTTGAAGGCCATGGCAGCTACTGTTATATTGATTCAAGAAGCCCAAAAATGTACCCTGGGACAACATATGGTTGTGTATATACCTCATACAGTCCCAACAGTACTTGAACAGAAGGGGAGGCACTCGGTTGAAACAGTTGTTAATATTGTTTCTCTTCCTGATTAGTGTTGGTATAATAGCTCACTGCACTAATCAATGCTGTTATCATTATGCACCTTCACAGTGTTGATGCCTAGAGATTTGGTGTGTATTTTATAGATTTTCGAGCCTTAGAAGTATAGGTTTTCTTGCTCACATATTAAGTAGTGTTAGAAGTTACTNACATATTAAGTAGTGTTAGAAGTTACTAAAGTGATTCTCTCACATGTTCTCAGGCTTTCTGAAGGTCATGATGTTTTGCAGAGACACCTGCAAGATAACTTGGAGTCAAAACAATAGAAGAGCCCAGAAACCCTTGGAGGTGGTCCAGGGGGCGTAGCCTAGGACCCCAATGGATGGACCACCAAGAGACTTAGAAATGATGATTGGTTAGAGATATCTAATATGTTAATTGTTAGGAAGAGTATAAAAACTGTAACCTTTCTGAGGGCAAGGTTCTTCAGGGATTTCTGAACGCAGAGATCCTTGTTGAAACAATGTGCATTTTGTAGGCCCAGCGGAGGCCCAAAGCCTCCGATCTCCCAATAAAAGTATTGTCTATCTTTCTCCATTAATATTTTCTCTGAGTGCCTATCTTCCAGGGTTTAGGCATCAGTGTAGCATTAGATGAGTTAAGTATGAGTGGTAGAGACTGGACAAAATATAAGTTTTGTCCAGTCTCTAAAGGGGGGAAAATATGCTTAAGGATTTTAGTGTATTTTGTAGATTTTTAGAATTATGTAGGTTGAATAGATTTTCCTGGATTGCTCACATTTTTAGGTGGTGTTTACAGATCACTGGGCACTTTCTCACACATTTCTGAGTTTTCCCAAGGACACTGTTTTGATGAAGCACCTGCAAGATATCTTGAAGACAAAACAGAATTCAGAATTCTGGTATGGAAGATGATGACTGAAATAAAAATATGCAAGATGGCAAACACCATGTGTTTACAATGGTGGAACTAACCCTTGGATTGCTGAAAACATATCCCATGCCCCATGTCACTGCCCAGAATGCTATTCTGGACCTTGTAAAGCAAGTCTTATGGCAACACAGTAGCCCAGAAAGAATTGAATCATAAAACAGAACTAATTTCCAAAACAACCTCATAGACACTTGGGCCAAAGAACATGGCATTGTGTGGGTATATCACATTCCCTATCATGCACCAGCCTCTGGAAAGATCAAATGATGCAATGGACTATTAAAGACTACACTGAGAGCAATGGGTGGTGGGACATTCAAACATTGGGATACACATTTAGCAAAGGCCACCCAGTTAGTCAACAGCAGAGGATTTGACAATGAGGCTGGCCCCACCCAAAACTTTTATGCACTGTACAAAAGGATAGAGTTCCTGTAGTGCACATTAAAAACATGATGGGGAAAACAATCTGGGTTTTTCCTGGTGTTCCAGGGAAAATAGGAGTCCGAAAGGGATGTGGAAGCTGAAACTGAGACACCACAGAAAGCTTAACCCAAACAGCAGTTTTATTACTAAAGGTGGCCAAGTAAACAGGAAAGAAACCCAATAGAGAGAGAGAGAAGAAAATAAGCCCCCAGGTGCAAACACCCAAATTGCCCAGGTGTCCCCATGGAGTTGTCTCACCGACCCCTGGAATGCCCAGACCTCCCTAGCAGTGGCTGCATCCTCAAGGGTCAGCTGGCTCACAGGTGACGGCGGGCGTCCCCGCCATAGGCAACGTTGTCCTGTCACATGAAGCGAGCCCCCCCAAAACATGAGCCACCTGCCTTTTATCTACTTGGCCAAAATGACGTTTACCTGAGCGACGTGGCCAGGGCTGTCCAGGCAAAGGTATTTGGCACTGCCCCTTACATTACATACCAATTAATTTTAGTTTACACAGAAATCTCTCTCTCTCAAGGCTACAGACCGTCTTTATCAGCCTGTTTCCCATAACTTGGCATGAGAAAACCCAGCTTCTCACAGGTGGCTGGGCCAAACACAGACAAAAAATACCCACATTGAATTCTGCCCGAATACACCTGGCAAAGGCAAACCCATTAATGGGATTGCTTTTGCTCAAGGACCTGTGCAGCCTTGGTGGGTAATGGAGGGTGGGCAAGTTCAGTGCATGTCTCAAGGGGATTTGATTTTGGGTGAGAATAATATCATACAGTTTAATTTATTGGTTAATTGCTATATAATACTGTGTATTATCACTTCTATGGCAGCTGCATGCGCCTCAACACACCAGGCACCTTGCAGCATCTGTTCTAGAGATATGAACCTAAGTGCCTTCAACTGTCACATTAACAAAGAATTAACTTTGATAAAAACTGAACAAGTGTAGCAGTAACGGAATCAAAAGTGGCTTCATCATGCAACAATCCAACACCACACACCGCCCTCCCTGCTTGAAAGACTGTTATCAGGGATGGAGGCCAAAGTCATGGACCAAATGAAGCCAACAGAAGTTTTGTGGTCATTTGATGACCACTTTGCAGGGACAGTCCATAGACTAAGGGAATTATGTCAGTGTGTATGGTATGGAATAAGGGGTGGATATTGTCATGGTTTAGGCTGGAATAGTTAATTTCTTTTCAGTAGCTGGTACAGTGCTGTGTTTTGGATTCTGTGTGAGAATAATGTTGATAACACACCAGTGCTATGGTTGTTGCTAAGTAGTGCTTACCCTAAATCAAGGGCTTCTGTGTGTCTTATGCTCTGCCAGTGAGGAGCTGCACTAAAAGCTGGGAGAGAGCACAGCCAGGACAGGTAACCCAAACTGGCCAAAGGGATATTCCACACCATAGAACATCATGCCCAGTATATAAACTGTGGGAGTTAGCCAGAAGGGGGGAACTATCGCAGTTCAGGAACAGGGTTTGGCATCAGTAAGTGGGTGGCAAGATACTATATTGTGCATCACTTGTTTTCCTTTTTTTTATTTCCTATTATTATTATATTTTACTTTGCTTCAATTACTAAAAACTGTTCTTAACCTACAAATTTTACTTTTGATTCTCCTCTCCATTCCACCAGGGTGAGGGTGCTGGCTTAAACCACAACAGAAATATTTTTTTTTTTACTACAAGATTAACCCAAAATTTAGTATAGCTACACATTGATTTTGCCCACAGCTAAATGTGCAAGTCTGTTCAGCTGCTGAATATAACTTCCGAAATTTCACTATATTCTTGATCTTCTAAATTCCAGTCATATTTAAGCTATATTCCATTAAACTTCTAATGCTAATTTTCACATTCATCCTGATAGAACACTAGATTTACTTTTTTGTGGACTGAGTTACACAGTCATAAGATTTCCTAAAAGAACTAAATTCATAAAAAAGTAATTTTACGATGAAAGCAAATATTAAGTACCACCTGTTTTATCTCCTCTAACATAACTACTGCAAAATTGTGAGAAATTATTGCTTTAGAAAAGGCATTTTGTAAAGCAATGCACTTTGATTTACTTTGATTTTATAAATTTATCTTAAGGGAAAAAAATCCTATTTGTGTTTTACCAATTAATACGATGCTTGCTAAGAATGTTACAAGATAGGTCTAAAAAACATGGTCTGTCATGCCCTATATTAAATACTAATTTGACTAAATACTTCTCCTTAGTATATTTGTTTCTGGAATCACTGCTTATTTTCATAATGCAGTCCAAACACTGCTCATCAAGCTGGTCTACTCCCTGTTATATCCCTCCTTGACATTATTTCCTCTGAACAAGCATCATCACTATATTTTCACATAATGAGTCAGGTTGGAAGGGACCACAGTGGATCATCTGGTCCAACCTCCCTGCTCAAGCAAGGTCATCCCAGAGCACATTGCACAGAATTGCATCCTGACAGTTCTTGAATATCTCCAATGAGGGAGACTCCACAACCTCTCTGGGCAATCTGTTCCAATGTGCAGTCACTCCCATAGTAAAGAAGTTCTTCCTCATATTCAGGTGGAATTTCCTGTGCATCAGTTTCTTCCTATTGTCTCAGGTCTTAGTGGTTGGCACCACTGAGAAGAGCTTGGCTCCATCTTCTTGGCATCCCTCCTTTAAATATTTATACATATTAATGAGGTCCCCTCTCAGTCATCTGTTTGCCAGGCTGAACAGGCCCAGCTCCCACAGCCTTTCCTCATAAGAGAGATGCTACACTCCCCCAATCATCCTCACTGCCCTCCACTGGATCCACTCCAGGAGCGCCATATCTCTCTTGTATTGGGGAGCCCAGAACTGGACAGGGCACTCCAGATATGGCCTCGCCAGGGCTGAGTGGAAGGGCAGCATCACCTCCCTCAACCCACTGACAAAGCTCTTCCTAATGCACATCCCAGGATTCTGTTGGCCTTCTTGGGCACAAAGGCACACTGCTGGCTCACGGACAGCTTGTTGTCCACTAGGACCCCCAGGTCCTTCTCCACTGAGCTAATTTCCAGCAGGTCAGCCCCACACCTGTAATGGTGCTCGAGGTTATTCCTCCCCAGGTGCAGGACCTTGAATTTGCCCTTGTTGAATTTCAAGAAGGTTCTTCTCTGCCCATCTCTCAAACCTTTCGAGGTCCCTCTGAAGGGCTGCACAACCCTCTGAGGTATCAGCCACTCCTCCCAGTTTTGCATCATCAGCAAACTTGCTGAGGAGGCACTCTATCCCCTCATCCAAGTCATTGATGAACAAGTTAAACAACACTGGACCCAGTATAGAACCCTGGGGCCTCCAACTAGACTCTGTGCCACTGATCACAACCCTCTGGGATCTGCCGTTCAGCCAGTTCTCAATCCATCCTACTGTCCACTCATCCAATCCATACTTCTTGAATTTGCCTATAAGGATGTTGTTAGAGACAGTCTCAAAAGCCTTGCTGAAGTTGAGGTAGACAATATCCACTGCTCTCCCCTCTTCCATCCAGGTAGTTGTTTCTTCATAGAAGAAAATCAGGTTGGTCAAACATGACTTACCTTTAGTGAATCCATGCTGACTACTCCTGATCACCTTCTTGCCTTCCACGTGGATAGAGATGGACTCCAGAATAAGGCATTCCATCACCTTTCCAGGGATTGAGGTTAGGCTGACTGGCCAGTAGTTTTCCAGGTCCTCCTCTTTTCCCATTTGAAGACTAGAGTGACATTTGGTTTCTTCCAGTCCTCGGGCACATCTCCTGGTCTCCATTACCTTTCAAAGATGATTGTGAGTGGCCTGGCTATGATGTCCACCAACACTCTCAGCACTCATGGATGCATCCCATCAGGGCCTGTAAGTGTAGATACCCCTTCCGGAAGATTTATAATGAGGAAATTAGGGCTTGTTTCACTTAGCAAGTCTTTCCTAAGAAGTACCTTTCTCAAAGATAGTTGGATTTTCTTTTTCCTTCTGCATTCCAGAGGAAGCTTTCAGTCTCTCTCTCTGGTATGAGGAGAGATAAACAGATGCTAAGGGCCTTCTGCCTTCATATCAGAAAGGGCCCGGTGGGGAGGCCAGAGAAGATAAAAGCCTCGAAGAAAACAGGAGGCATGTCTTTCTGAGACCCAGTGCTTTTTTTGCAGCACTGTTACAAGTTTTCCCTTGTAAGCCTAGTGTTCTCAACTTTGGAATAAATTTTCCCAAACTACTTCTACTGCCTGGCATTTTGGGGGTACCTGCATGTTATCTTACTTCACAGGGCCCATGGACTTGTGGATGTCAAGTTTGTTTAGGTGTTCTCTGACCCAATCTTCCTTGACCAAGGGAAGGTCTTCCTCCCAACGTTCATTTACCATGCTCTCCTGAGTCAGAGATCCCTGAGGACTGGTTTATCAGTAAAGACTGATGCAAAGAAGGCATTCANCCCCCTCATGCCAGGGGTGGAGTCCCAAATAATATGGCAGCTTCCATCTGCCTGCATGGCCAGCCACGTGGCTGAGGCTGCTTCAGCTACATCTCTAGTTAATATGTAATTCCCCTGTTCCTGACCATGTAGTCCCTGGCAGCTGCCTCAGACAGGAGTGGGTGCCTCACAACTCCGTGACATGCCTATAGGTTAGAAAAAACCAAAAATATAATCCCTAAGTTAGCAACCTCTTCGTTTAATTCATTTGCTTGTAATAAAACCTTGGGTTTTTATTTCTCATACCCCTGTGTCCAAGAAGGAAAGGAGTTTTGGCTTGGACCTCCTTTTGCTATAGATGTATTTATAAAAACACTTTTTGTTATCCTTTACAGAAATGGCCAGATTAAGGTCTAATTGTGCTTTCGCCTTTCTTTCTGTGTGACCTAGTGGTATCCTTAAACACTTCCTAAGTTTCCTGCCCCTTTTTCAAAAGGTGATAAATTCTCTTTTTTCTCTGAGTTCCTGCAAAAGGTCCCTGCCTAGCCAGGCTGGATGTGTTCCCCACCGGCTCACCTTTCAGCACACAGGGACCTTCAAGATTTCCTTCTTGAAATATATCCATCTTTCCTGGACCCCTCTCTTTTTCAGGGCTGTTTCCCATGGTAGTCTCCAAATCAGCATCCCGAATAGGCCAAAGTCTGTCCTCCGGAATCCAGGGTAGAGGTTTTGTTGGTACCCTGCCTTGTTTCACTGAGTATGAAAAACTCCATCATTTCATGATCACTGTGCCCCACATGTCCACTGAGCACCACATCTCCCACCAGCCCCTCTCTGTTCATAAACAGCAGGTCTACTGGGGCCTCATCCTTGACCGGCTCACTCAGCAGCTGCGACAAGCTCTCCTCCATACACTCTAGGAATCTCCTAGACTGCCTCTTCTCTGCTGTGTTGAGTTCCCAACAGACATCCAGCAGGTTAAAGTCACCCACAAGCACAAGGGCTGTTGATTTTGAGACATCCACCAGCTGCTTGTAGAAGAATTCATCCACCTCTTCTTCCTGGCTGGGTGGTCTACAGCAGACTCCCACCAGGACGTTGGCTTTGTTGGCCTTCCCCCTGGTTCTTACCCATAGGTTCTCAACCTTATCATCACTAACCTCAAGTTCTACAGAGTCAAGAAACTCCCTAATATACAGAGCCAACCCTCTGCCTCTCCTACCTTGTCTGTCTCTTCTGCTCTCCTACCTTGTCTATCTCTTCTGAAGAGCCTGTGCCGTTGACCTTGTCTGGTCATTACTGGGTTGCCCATCCCCTGCAAATGTCCCTCGAGCAACACTAGTTCTCTCAGGCATAGGATCCTTGCTCCATGGTCTTCCAGGGGCAATGATGTACATGGAGGTCATCCCGGTAGGCATATCTATCTCTCACATTTGTTAAAAGCTGCATCCAAATGTTGAGGGATTCTGATTTCTTCATGAATCCCTATCCATGCCCACATCTTGGGACAGGGATTCTAAAAGTGTCCCTTCAGTACCATCATGCTGCAAACCTCTGCCCTCAAGATCCCAGACTCAGATCAACCAGGTCAATATGGGCTCACCTGTTTCTTGGGTGACATCTTTCCCCAGATTTTGTAGGTTGTCAAATGATAGGGATTCAGTGATTATTTCTGACTCTGAGTCCACCCATGGTGCAGGTCCCACCTCCCCATTGTCATTCACTGGACGAACTGATTTGGTCTTGTATTTCCTCTTTTGGACAGTGTTCTTTTTGCTTGGGTTGCCCCTCTGGCTTAATTAGCACCTGAGTGGCCGTGGTGTCTATTATTTTGTTTCTTTTCTTTTCCTTCTGTAGGTGCTGTACCATACTGAGCAGTGCCCAGTAGGCAGTGGCCAGGGCCCAGCACATCGCAGTAAGCTGCCCCTCTCTGGAGCTGCCACAGCATTTTTCCTTTACAAATCTTATCACCTTAACAGGGTCCTGAAGTTGTTCAGGGGTGAATCTGCAGACCATTGGAGGAGATAAGCTCTCCAAAAACTGGCCCATGTCCTCCCACATTCCATGCCACTCAAGGTTATGCCTCCCTGGCATGGGCCTCTGGACAATTTCTCTAGAGATCTTTGTCCTGTCTCCAAAAATGAGGTAGACCATACTGAGGAAACCTGGCAGACATAGCAAAAAGATTATGCTATCCCTAGCATCCAGAGGGAATTCAAACATTTCAACAGCTGTTGTAGCAGACCTGAAAGAGAACGGGGTGAAACTTTGGGAAAAATCACCCCCTGCTGGCCCCTCCCCCACAGGCTGAATGCCATTATCAATAAACCCTCAGAAGTAGCAACCCAGGCCAGGGCACGTAGACAACACTGAATACACATTCCAAATGAAACCCATGGTCTTTCAGGGTACTGCATTATAAACTCATGTGACACAACAGTACATCAACACGGCTATGGTCTTGACAGTATTTGAGACAGGCAACTGAGCTCTTTAAACCCTTACAGATCTCTGGAAGTCCCTTCCAACCTCAACCATTCTGTGATTCTGCCAATATCCCTTTGCTCTGTTAGAGTCAGTTGCCCTGGATGTGTTCCCTCACAACCTCTTGCTCATCCCAGCCTACTGACCTTTGGGGAAAAGGGTCTGGAGAGACAGTCTGGATATTGTATGAGCACTGTTCAGCAACAGCCAAAACATTGGTGTGTTATCAACACCCTTCTAGCTGCAGAGCACAACACTACATGAACTGCTATGAGGAAAGCTGACTCCACCACAGACAAAGGACTTGTGGTTTAGGAACTGTATTCCACAGTTTAGCATTCCCACTGAGACCCTCCAAACCACACTGCTGCTCGCACACTCCCCCCCAACTCCTCCCTCACCCTTCCCCTGCAGTGACGTGGAGGGGAGAACTGGAGACACAAAAGATAAAGATCTCAGGATAACATAAGAAAAATTTACTGGAAACAGCAATGAGATAAGAAAACAAATAGTTGCAGCAACAATATTAATGACAGAGGGTATAAAACCCAAATGATTCACATGGAAACACTCCCTCCCCCAATAATAGAAAATACCCGATCACTCCCTCTGCCATGCTTACTTAAGCAGAGGAGACCACGGCTCCTGGGAAGAGACTCTCTTCCCCCCACTCCCAGCAATGACATGAGGTGGTATAAAATAACCTTTGGGTCCTAACCACACCCCCTCCTGGCTACTGCAAAAATTAACCCTGGCCTGGCCTGAACCAACCATCTACAACTTCTCTGGGCAACCTGTTCCAGTGTTTCACCATCCTCATTCCAAAAAATTTCTTTCTTATATCTAATCTAAATCTATGCTCTTTTAGTTTAAAACTATTACCCCCTCTCCTAGCACTACAGGCTCATCTTTCTTATAACTTGCCTTTAGGTACGGGAAGGTTGAGTCATTGACTACTCTGGGATCTGCCATTCCATCCTCAATCCCCCTCATTGTGCACTCATCTAACCCACACTTGCTGGAGTTTGCCTGTGAGGATGCTGTGAGAGACAATGTGGAAAGCCTTGCTGAAGTCAAATCAGACAATATCCCCTGTTCTCCCTCCATCCATCCAGGTAGTTGTTTCATTGTAGAAGACAAATGGTCACCTTCAGTGAATCCACACTGACTGCTCCTGATGACCTCCTTGTCTTCCATGTGGGTAGAGATGACCTCCAGAATGAGGCGCTCCATCACTTGGTCCAGGGATTGAGATGAGGCTGGCTGACCAGAAGTTTCATGGCTCCTCCTTCTTGCCCTTTTTGAAGACTGAAGTGGCATTTGCTTTCTTCTACTCCTCAGGCACCTCTCCTGACCTCCATGACTTCTCAAAGATGATTGTGAGTGACCTGGCTATGATGTCTGCCAGCTCCCTCAGCCCTTGTGGATGTCAAGTTTGTTTAGGTGTTCTCTGACCCAATCTTCCTTGACCAAGGGAAGGTCTTCCTCCCAACGTTCATTTACCATGCTCTCCTGAGTCAGAGATCCCTGAGGACTGGTTTATCAGTAAAGACTGATGCAAAGAAGGCATTCAATAACTCTGCCTTCTCTGCATCCTCTGTTATCAGGGTCCCCTCCCCATTAACTAATGGGCCCACATTATCCTTTGTTTTCCTTTTTTATGTATTTGAAAAAGCCCTTTTTGTTATCCTTGACATCCTTGGCCAGATTTAATTCTAGATGAGCTTTGGCCTTTCAAGTCTCATTTCTACTTACTCTGACAATCTCTCTATATTCACTGCAAGTAGTCTGACCCTGCTTCCATCTCCTGTGTATTTCCTGCTTGTACTTAAGTAACAACAGGAGTTCTTTATTCATCCACATAGGTTTCTTGCACCCTTGGCCCGATTTCTTCCTCATTGGGATGGATAATTCTCGAGCCTGAAGGAATTGATCCTTGAATACCAACCAACTCTCTTGGACCCCTCTTCCCTGCAGGGCCTGCTCCCATGGGATTCTTCCGAGAAGATCCCTAAAGAGGCTAAAGGTAGCTCTCCTGAAGTCCATGGTCAATCTTGCTCATTGTCCTGCTACCTCTTTGTGCAATACTGAGCTCTACAACCTAATGGTCACTACAACCAAGGCTGCCCCCAGCCTTCACATCATCAAGGCCTTTCTTGTTGGTTAGTATAAGGTTGAGCAGCACACAATCCATTGTGGGAACATCCACTACCTGTGACAGGAAGTTGTCATCAGTGCTTTCCAGGAACCTCCTGGACTGTTTGTGCTTTGCTGTGTAGCTTCTCCAGCACACGTCCAGGTAGTTAAAATCCCCCACAAGAACCAGGGCCTGTGACTTTGAGACTGCTTCTAGTTGCCTGTAGGTGGTCTCATCTATTTCCTCCTCTTGATCAGGTGGCCTGTAGCAAACACCCACAACAATGTCACCCTTACTAGTCTGTCCTTTTATCCTAACCCATAAGCTCTCAACTCGCTTGTCATACACCCCAAGACAGAGCTCCATACATTCCAATGTTGCCTCACATAGAGGGCAACTCCACCAAAGCATCTTCCTGGTCTGTCTCTCCTACACAGTGAGTAGCCCTTCACAACAGCATTCCAGTCATGCAGACTATCTCACCACATCTCCATAATCACAATGAGGTCAGCCCTGTGACTGCACACATATCCCTAGTTCTTCCTGTTTGTTCTCCATAGTGCATGCAGTGGTGTACAGGCACTTAACAGAAGTATTTAATAGTGATGATATCCCAGTGGGGGTGAAAAGGGAGGCCCTGTAGTCCTGTCTAGTGGTTGTGTCTTTGGTTGCTTGTGCTTGATTGAGGTATTCCCTCTTAAGGCTTCTTTTGCTATAGAGTATTTATCCAATGTTTCCCTGTTGGCTTCTATTATCTCAGGAGTCCCTGGCTCATCTCTGTAAGACTGCAGGTGTGCTCCAGTGTGGCTGGTACACCTAAGAATCCTTCACAGGTGCCCTGTCCCTCCAGCTTTTTCATACTATTCCACAGTTCGCCAGGGACAAGCCTGATATTGTCTCCCTTCCCCTTTCTTTAAAGATATTTTCCTTCCCCAAAGTTGGAGTACATACATCAAAATCTTGCCTCTGCTTAGGAACAAACCTTGTCCCTTGTCCTTGCCTCAAAGTGGCTTGAGTTGGAAGGGACCTTAAAGATAATCTCATTCCAACTCCCCTACCATGGGCAGGGATGCCACCCACTAGACCAGGTTGTTCAGAGACCCATCCAACCTGGCCTTGAACACTTCCAGGGACAGGGCAGTCAGTTCATAACACTTCAACTCTGCTACTCCTTTCTCACTTTTTTCCCCTGCTCCAGCATGGTTCCTCTCCATGGCTGCAGTCTTTCAGAATAAACCTGCTCCAGCATTGCCTCTTCACATACTGCAGCCTCCTTCAGTGCATATCCAGCTGTTGCAGTGTGGGGTCCTCTACAGGCCACAATGTGGATATCTGCTCTGGCATGGTCCTCTCCACAGACTGCAGAGAAATGCCTGCTGCCCAGTGGTCTCCTCCAGGGGCCACAGATCTCTGCTCAGCACATGAAACACCTCCTCCTGCTCTAACCACAGGGCTGTTTCTCACACTTTTTTACTCACTTTTCTTTTTCTCCCACGGCTGCATAGCAATTTTGCCCTTTCTTAACTGTTTATCCCAAGGCACCATCACAATGACTGAGGGGCTCAGCTATGCCCTGCAGTGGGTCCACTATAGCCATCTGGAACTGGCTACATCCAGTGTATGGCAGCCCTAGACTCTCCTCACAGAGGCTGGCCTGTAGTCCTCACCCTTGCTACATACACCCAATGCAATTACAGAAGTGCATAAAGACCCTTCTATCTTCATGAGTTATTTTTTTGCTTTGGAAGTACAAACATTGAAGTTACTAAAAAAAGTCATTGCTTAAATTTTGCAAGGCTGTTTTGGCAGGTTTTTTTAATATCATTAATTCTCCTAGACCTTACTGTTAGGGTGGAATAACTTAGAGAAAGCATATTTCATTGTTTATCATACATTTTATTCAAACTATACTGAAAAATCCAAGAGATGCGGCAAGTTCTAATTCACCTAATTAGCAATACTTTTTTTTTCTCCTGAAACAAATTCCAAGTTGATCCACAAACTGGTGGAATACAGCTCAGACAAAGATTCACAATACAAAACTGTTTTCCCCTTTTGAATTCCAAAATCCAGACAAAACCTAATAGAAACATTAGACAGATGTCTTGTCTTTCCTTGCTGTTATTCTTAAGCAAAAAGAATCCACTTTTTAGTTACATTAGCTGGATATATTTTTTACAGAATATAGGAAAACATTGTAAACAAGTGACCACTTTATGTCTACTAAAACAGTAATGATCCTTTTAGGTGGCAAAACATGGGACATGTAATCATTCTATGATTTGTTCATTACTACATAAAAATAAAAGCTTTCTCATAATGGCAGACTTACATGTATGGAAGAATCTTATCAAGAAAATACTTAAAAACATAAAAGTCTGTTAAGTGTGTTTACATTCGTTGCTGCTACCCAAGTATTTCACACTTCAGATCTCATGTTAGGATATTTGCCTTTCAAAAATGTAGATAAAACTGCTTTTTCTTTTAAACAATAATCGTTATTTTATCTCTTCAAACCTTGACCAAAGTGAGGCCCACTTCATCCATGAAAGCAAAAGCACACTATGCAAACTTTAAAATTAGCTTGGTCTAATCCATTGCAAAGAAACCCTTTCATCTGAAAATCACCTTAAGTCTGGAAGATGCATTTATTGTATGTTACTTTTGCAGTTAAACCACATTTTNTGCTATAGAGTATTTATCCAATGTTTCCCTGTTGGCTTCTATTATCTCAGGAGTCCCTGGCTCATCTCTGTAAGACTGCAGGTGTGCTCCAGTGTGGCTGGTACACCTAAGAATCCTTCACAGGTGCCCTGTCCCTCCAGCTTTTTCATACTATTCCACAGTTCGCCAGGGACAAGCCTGATATTGTCTCCCTTCCCCTTTCTTTAAAGATATTTTCCTTCCCCAAAGTTGGAGTACATACATCAAAATCTTGCCTCTGCTTAGGAACAAACCTTGTCCCTTGTCCTTGCCTCAAAGTGGCTTGAGTTGGAAGGGACCTTAAAGATAATCTCATTCCAACTCCCCTACCATGGGCAGGGATGCCACCCACTAGACCAGGTTGTTCAGAGCCCCATCCAACCTGGCCTTGAACACTTCCAGGGACAGGGCAGTCAGTTCATAACACTTCAACTCTGCTACTCCTTTCTCACTTTTTTCCCCTGCTCCAGCATGGTTCCTCTCCATGGCTGCAGTCTTTCAGAATAAACCTGCTCCAGCATTGCCTCTTCACATACTGCAGCCTCCTTCAGTGCATATCCAGCTGTTGCAGTGTGGGGTCCTCTACAGGCCACAATGTGGATATCTGCTCTGGCATGGTCCTCTCCACAGACTGCAGAGAAATGCCTGCTGCCCAGTGGTCTCCTCCAGGGGCCACAGATCTCTGCTCAGCACATGAAACACCTCCTCCTGCTCTAACCACAGGGCTGTTTCTCACACTTTTTTACTCACTTTTCTTTTTCTCCCACGGCTGCATAGCAATTTTGCCCTTTCTTAACTGTTTATCCCAAGGCACCATCACAATGACTGAGGGGCTCAGCTATGCCCTGCAGTGGGTCCACTATAGCCATCTGGAACTGGCTACATCCAGTGTATGGCAGCCCTAGACTCTCCTCACAGAGGCTGGCCTGTAGTCCTCACCCTTGCTACATACACCCAATGCAATTACAGAAGTGCATAAAGACCCTTCTATCTTCATGAGTTATTTTTTTGCTTTGGAAGTACAAACATTGAAGTTACTAAAAAAAGTCATTGCTTAAATTTTGCAAGGCTGTTTTGGCAGGTTTTTTTAATATCATTAATTCTCCTAGACCTTACTGTTAGGGTGGAATAACTTAGAGAAAGCATATTTCATTGTTTATCATACATTTTATTCAAACTATACTGAAAAATCCAAGAGATGCGGCAAGTTCTAATTCACCTAATTAGCAATACTTTTTTTTTCTCCTGAAACAAATTCCAAGTTGATCCACAAACTGGTGGAATACAGCTCAGACAAAGATTCACAATACAAAACTGTTTTCCCCTTTTGAATTCCAAAATCCAGACAAAACCTAATAGAAACATTAGACAGATGTCTTGTCTTTCCTTGCTGTTATTCTTAAGCAAAAAGAATCCACTTTTTAGTTACATTAGCTGGATATATTTTTTACAGAATATAGGAAAACATTGTAAACAAGTGACCACTTTATGTCTACTAAAACAGTAATGATCCTTTTAGGTGGCAAAACATGGGACATGTAATCATTCTATGATTTGTTCATTACTACATAAAAATAAAAGCTTTCTCATAATGGCAGACTTACATGTATGGAAGAATCTTATCAAGAAAATACTTAAAAACATAAAAGTCTGTTAAGTGTGTTTACATTCGTTGCTGCTACCCAAGTATTTCACACTTCAGATCTCATGTTAGGATATTTGCCTTTCAAAAATGTAGATAAAACTGCTTTTTCTTTTAAACAATAATCGTTATTTTATCTCTTCAAACCTTGACCAAAGTGAGGCCCACTTCATCCATGAAAGCAAAAGCACACTATGCAAACTTTAAAATTAGCTTGGTCTAATCCATTGCAAAGAAACCCTTTCATCTGAAAATCACCTTAAGTCTGGAAGATGCATTTATTGTATGTTACTTTTGCAGTTAAACCACATTTTAAACTTGAAACCCACAGTTCTCAAGAATGAACCTGATGAATCTGCACAACTAGCAGATATGTTCATATGCAGAAGTGATCATATAAAAAATTTTTAGTAATTTTTGTGTGGAATCAATTATCCTATAGTCTTACAGTACCCAATTTGTTAATAAATATTTTATCCAGTTATTTTCCTGTTAGTAATGTGAAATTACTATATAGTATCAAGTCATGTTGTATCGACTTATATGCAAACACACATCTGATGCATGCTATTCCCAACTGCCCACTGAAAAATTAATGACTTGCAATAGCAAAATCTAGAATATAAAAAATGTGCAGCTGAAATATCAGCTAAAATTTGATCAAAGAAATGGAATGACACTGTTACTTTTAAAAAATGAGAGCAGGTTTGAAATAGTTATAAAACAGCATGTGTACACAGCCACAACTTTAAGCGATCTACCATTGACTATCAATACCCTATATAAAAGCTCCATGGATTAGTGAAGGGGTGTTAGATTTAGATACACACTATGAGAAATGAGGATATAACCAATGGGCCTGTCCTGTTTGAATATAGTCTGAAGGACCCTAAGCTTTAATAAAGGCATAACTTTTGTTTAGTGATAACTATCAGTTAACAACTCCAGGAATTACTTGAGCAACCTAGTCTAGTAGAAGGTGTCCCTGCCTATGGCAGGGGGGTTTGAACTATATTATCTTCAAGGCCCCTTCCTACTTAAACCATTCTATGATATGACATATTGAAAATGGAAGTGTGCATGTTGTCACCTTGGTATGAATTAAGCAAGAGAACTGAGTCCCCAGCAGAAAAATGCTTCTCAGGTATCCATTAGAAGCAAAATATTTGCAATATCCACCAGCATCATATATTATCCACAGAGAAAAAAATCAGAATTATACCACCTGGAGAAACATCAGCTAAGAATTGATATGAAATTGCCAAGTGTGACAATTTCATATCTTTGCTTACGTAAAGGAATGAGATGGAATACTTCTTTAGTTATGACTCCAGTTACTAGGAAAACCCCAAACCAAAACCACTACATTCTCCACTCCTTATTCCATATCATTTCTTTACATAATATTTGTATCTTGCATATTGATATATATATATATGTATCTCTCGCGCTTATATAGTTTTTGTTTTTTCTCTTAAGACTGTTGTCTTGTCATTGAGGATCAGTGTCAGCTTAATTTGAATCTTTGATCTTTTTTCAATCACATTGGCAGTTCTGGTTCTTTAAAGCTGGTTGAGTAGTTTGGGTCATCATCGGATAGTTGGCAACAGTTTTGTTTAGGTCTTCCTCTTCTGGTGACGTATGGTTCTGCAAGGTACAACTCAGAAATATGAATTAGTTTCTTCTTAAGGTTAAACTCTCTTGAGGTACACACTGAATCTCTCTATCTTTCCTCATTACTCACCAAGTATATCTTGGCCCCTGAGCAAAGACAATCTCACGAATGGGTTTGTCTTGACTCGAGGGAGGGGTAATCCAAACAGCTTTACTTAGCATACCTCTCAAGCGAATCACTGGAACTTTGTCTCTATCAACAATGTGGAGGGATTCTGCTTGGGCGGGGCCAGCTCGATTGACAGAACTTCTAGTATTAATTAGCCAAGTGGCTTTTGCCAAGTGTTGATCTCAATTCTTAAAAGTTCCCCTACTTAATGCTTTTAGAGTGGTTTTCAGTAACCTATTACATCGTTCTACTTTCTTAGCGGCTGGTGCATGATATGGAATGTGATATACTCATTCAATGCTATGCTCTTTTGCCTAAGTGGTAACTAGATTGTTCTTGAAATGTGTTCTATTATCTGACTCAATTCGCTTTGGAGTACCATGTCGCCATAGGACTTGCTTCTCGAGACTCAGAATAGTATTTTGGGCAGTTGCATGAGGTACCGAATAAGTCTCTAACCATTCAGTGGTTGCTTCTACTATGGTAAGTACATAGCGTTTACTTTGGCGAGTCTGTGGCAGTGTGATGTAATCAACCTGCCATGCCTCCCCGTATCTATATTTATCCTAACGTCCACCAT
>WBMV01002460.1:4848-20950 GCA_013396655.1 Campylorhamphus procurvoides
CCTTTCGGATTAATTTACTCTGCATGTTTTGAAGCGGTGGTGCTTGGAAAAGAGCTCTCATGGTATTCCTGAGGCTGTGAGTTCATCCTAGCACCGGTCTCTTCTGTTACTTGTCAACACGTGTTGTACCCTTTTACACTTTTTATCCTTTATATACTCTTTTATACTCCTTTATATTCTGTACCCTAAAACCCTATACGTAAAAGAACTCTTCTCTGCTTTACCCACATAAAGTTGTCTTGGAAAGTGTTTTTCCCCTTTCCTTAAGGCAACAATATGTTCTAAAATATCTGCTTGAAACATGAGTTTTATGCAATAAATAGGTAAACCCCTCTGTATTCTTACAATATAGGCAGCTGTTGCTCATCGGAATGGCACAGGACATGCAGTTTTATCCAGTGAAGGCCTCAAAGAATTTATGGAAGAGCTGCTGATGTGGGAGAACAAGGGGTTCCTGCAGTGCTGAAGTTTGATGGTCAAAACTTGGGTGGTGTGTGCAGAGGCTGCTCTGGTGCTCTGTGTTTGAGCTCCCAGCTCATCCTGAGCAGTGATCTTGGCCGCCTGTTGTGCAAGGGAGCAACTTGGATGTAGGGAACATTGCTGCAGTTCTTGTTCTCACCTTCTGTGTCATCACTTCTGAGAAAAGGAGCAAAGAATCATCATTTAGTAATGCCAATGAATTTATTTTTTAGGATCTGGTCAACACTGGACTCAGCACTTTCTTCTTTTTCATTGCCTCTGTAGTACTTGCTGCTTTAAACCATAAAACTGGAGCAGAAATTGCTGCTGTGGTAAGAATTTAAACTTTTTTATATCTGATTCTTATTAAAATTAAAAATTAACTTTTTTTCATTCATTGAATACTCTTGTTGCCTTTGCTGTCACAATTTACCTCTAATCGTACAGTTTGCTGTAAGATAATTCTTATTTTGAGGGCATTTACATCCTTTGAGCTGTTTGCCTTAAGGCTTGAGGCAGGAACAAACAGAAAAATGGCTTGCAGAGAACACTTTACAATTGAACTGGCCTTGCTTCTCTCTCTGTAGCCAGCTTAGGTGATCCTGCTCTGTGTTGCAAGCCTATGGATGATAGATCCAAAAATTCACAAGAAATTGAGGCTGTTCATACACCATTTGCTGAGTTCTTGCTCACTGCAGGTGATTTTTTTGTTCTGTGCAGTGACATGGTCTCACGTCAAGGTTTTAAATCTACAACAGTAAGTTCAAGCAAATTAATTTTGTGCTTGAGTTTGCAACCTTTTTAATTTTCATTTCAAACCTGGTTTTGAAAATCACACATCAGTTCTGCAAAGTGTAGAGAAGGAACTGCAGAGTAGCTCCTTCTGCAGGCTGGTGGCCTGGACATGTCACCTCCTGTCATTCATTCCCTCAGCGCTGTGCACCCTGAGCAAGCAGCGCCTGGAGGAGGGGCTGTTGCCTTCACAAGAGGATCTTCCTGCAGGATTGAATTGTCATGTTGGTAGTCAGAGAGCCTTCTCTTTGGGATAATTGATCTTAGTCACTTTTGAAGATTCTCTAGTTGATTGAAGGAAAAACCCATAATCTACCAGCCCACGATGATTTGTCAGTGCCAGTAATGTAGCAAACTAAACTTCTGAGGACTTTGTTGGGAAACTACTTTTCTTCTTGTTTCCAGAACCTGTGTGTGACCATTTGTTTGTGCTTGCTGTAGGTGTTTGGTTTCTTGGCAATGGCAGTGTATGCTGTGAACACGTACCTGGCTGTTAGGAAGTGGCGAGTGAACAGCAGGCAGCAGAACAGCCGGCAGAGCAGCGATTACATCCGTGCTCGGACAGAATCCAGGGAAGTCGTGCATCGCCCTGAGATCCAGCGCCTGGACGCATGAAGGACCTTCAGAGGGGACTGCAAAGGGAAAAGAAGTGCTTCATTCCCTCCTGAAATAAGGGTTTTTTCTTTATTTACAGAGGAAAAGGAAGATCAGAGGGTGGCGAAGGATGCCCAGCCCTGTGTGTGCAGAGGGTATTGGGTCAGAAGCTGTTGGTGTGGAGGCAGGAAATGCTCATTCAAAAGGAAGCTCAATTCAAGATCTCTACATATGTATATGCATATATTATATAGCTTATATAATATATTTTATATATATGTTTTGTAGTATGTTACTGTTCTGGATTAACTGCACAGTCGTTTCTTCCCTTGCTGAAGATCCATGTTCCTCATCTGCCGTGAACACTTAAACCAGCACAACCAGCATGACCTTGGTTGGTTAATGAGAGAAATCCCGCAGAAGGAATTCCAGGCACACAGGAAGGAAGTGAGGGGCAAACAGCAATAACTTCAGCCACATTCCCTGTCCAGCAAACTGTGCCTGTCCATCCCCATGCAGCATCTTCTGCAGTTCCACCCTTGGCACATCCCTCTGGCTGGGACAGATCCCCAAGCCCCTGGCTGGGATGGATCCCCAAAGCCCTGGCAGGATGGTGCAGTGTAGGGGTGGTTACTGTTTCTGGAGCTGCCACATCCAGTTCACGCACAGCCGTGGCCAGGGCTGGACTCGTGTGAAGTGCCGTGGTTGCTGGGTGGCCACAGGGATGCAGCAGGTGGGGTATGTTCTGTTTTTCATTCCAAAATGGGAAAATAAATATGCTTGGGAGACAGGGTGGAGAAAAGGGGGTGAGTGGCACAGTAGAGAAAGAAAAGGGGCATCATCCAATAGACTTTATTCCAGCCATGGCTTTCTTCTTTTTTGGTTTTATTTTAAGGTTCAGCATTTCTAGAAGTTCTTGCTAGAACTTGCTTTCCCTCCAAGCCCAGGGTAAGCAAAAGCTAGCAAAAAATTATGATGTGCTTATAAAGTGTTTCTAAGGTCGCAGTGTTGTGATTCATGTAACATAAATATTTTCTTTTGGAAGGATGGTGGTTCTAAAATTAAAACCATTGGTAGTAGGTAAACCTGATTTAATTTTTTTTTTAGACTGGATGTTTCTGCAGCTTTTTTCCCCTAATGTTTCTTTGGAAAATGAACTTAGCTAATTCAAGGGTAATATGGTTGTATTTGTTTAGAAATAGTTTTACCTAACTGAAGTTTTCTTACTTTAATTGTACTTCCAGTGAATAAATTACATTTTTCTTTACTCAGAACTCAAATTCTGCAATAATTGGCTAGGCAAGATCCTAATATTATTAGGAAGATGTCTCTTGATGTTTTTCTGTTTCTTTGATGAGTGTTTTTATCTCTGTAACTCATTGTTTGGCATTTTTGTGGCTGCGTGTCACATGAAGGCAACGTGGGGGAGGAGATCTCTTGAGCTGAATTCCTTTGTGTTGTGAGGAAAATGAAATTCCATGGGATTAGTGGGACTGTGTGCCACTTATGCCTGGGTTTGTGTTCTGATGTGGGTGTGCTCTGTAGTTGGGTGAGTGCAGGCATCTGCAGCCTTACACCAAGCAGGGATCAGAAGTGCCTGGGCTTTTTTCATCCTGGAGGGAACTGGGGTAGTGCCAGGTGTGAATCCAATGCTGCAACTGAGAGCACAGAATTATTGAGATGTGTGAGAAAAAGGTGGCAAAGGTGATGTCTTTCATTTTCAGTGTGGTGACATCTACCATGCTTTCAACTTGGTGGCTAAGATGGAGATCAAAGTTAAGAGTTACTGCTGAAGTTAAAGAAAATTTGCATTTTCTTAGCGAGTGATGGTTTATCAGTTCCTGTAGTAACACTTCCTTGTGCTGCTTTGGAGGTTGATGCCAAAGGGAACAGCAGTGTAAAAGAATTGAACCGTGCCGGCCAGCTCCTGGTGCTGGGTTTAGAGACATTTCCTAGGGGGTGTCTCCCCAGGGTTGCTGAGCATCGCTTGAGCAGTAAATGCAGTTCCACGCTCCGGGCTGGTTGTTGCCAGTGCAGGAGTTACAGCCCAGCTCTGGGTCAGCCCTGCCTGGTGCTGGCACAGCATGCAAGGGCAGCTTGGAGATGCTTTTGGGCAGAGATTTTGTCAGTTTTTAGTAACTGACAGTAAAAACTCTGAAAGAACTTTTTAAAAGTAGCATGAGAATACTTAGACGGGAATTGTAAACTGGCATTAAAGTAGTTTGTATGAAGACTGTAAAAACACCCAAACAAAACAAAAAAACCCCAACGCTAAACCTCCCACACCAAAACCAAACCCACCTACTAAAATAGAAAATATCATTCTCCAGACAATAGAGTAAAAGTGCCCCCTGAAACCAGGGAGCAGAAGTTGGGTGATGTGTGGCAAAGGCAGGGATGGGATGGTGCAAAGGCCGCAGGATCCCTGATCGTGCCCTGGGCTGATCCTGCTTGGGGCAGAGCTGTAGGAGGCCTCGCCCCTGTATAAATTTGAGTTGGATTTCTTTCAAATCCCTCCACATTTCCTTGCCTAGAAAAAGGGTGACTTCACTGAGTTTCTTCTGGAGTGAGACCCCAGTTACCTTTTAGCTGCAGTGGCAGATGCAGAGTGGTACAATTCATTCTAATCAAATGAATCCTTGGACATCTATTACAATATTCTGGGATGGCTTTTCCATGTGGAATAAGTTTTCCTCATCTGAAAATGCCATTATTTATTACTTGCATTATGACTTGAGCTTAGCACAGCTTTCAGGGTAGAATTCAAAACAGAACATTAATTTAAAAATTACTGATTCACTTTGTAAAACAAAAGCAAATGTAAATTTGTAATTTCCTTATATTTGGGACCAAAGATGATTTTAATATTGTATAGTATATACTTCCTAAAAAATCTTAAGCACTTATTACTCTGCAGAGATGTTATTTACTGTTTATGTAGAGGGGAAATAAAGTAGCTATGAGAGACAACTGAATTTGAAGTATTAAGATAATTTGATGTATACATGGTTCATTCCCCCCAATTTGATTTTACTTAGTGTACTGAAGAGGTACTATTTTAAGACTGTTATCCAAACTGCAGTCATCACAAATAATCTTATAAGAAGAAAATAGGGTAGAAAGTTTGAATTTTTTTGAAACTTGCTTAGAAAAGTGGCATTAAATTGCTTCTCTCCGCCAGTTAGGCTTACACATAATTGCTAGCACATAGGGGTAGTTTGTTTTAGTCCTTAAGGGTGCTGTTTAGCTCCATAAAGGGACTGAGAACCCAGTGTAAGTAGGAGTAACTGAGAGCTAAACAGCTGAACCTTGTAGGAACGGGATGCTTGAGACTGTAGCGGTTCAGATTGATCCTCTTTGGTCCAACAGAGCCCTCAGACACGGAATCTGCCCCTGTTTGTGTGTGCAGAAATGACTGTAAATTTTGCAAGCTGTGCACAGACATCAAAATATTAATGAGATCTGACTGGAGCAAGACTTGGTGTGTGGTGTTGTAGGGATCTGTGTTTTACTGCTCAGTTTTGTCAGGCTCAGATCACATTGTCACGTTGTCATGCTGTGCAAAGGGAATTCCTAAAACCACAGTTAGGAACTGAGTTAAGTTTCTTAGTAAAGCTGATTCCTTCTTATTGTCCCCTTGTTCCTTTAGTTTTGTACATTCGTGCCTCATGCTTTAATATTTAATGTTTGCCAGGCCTGGTTGTTCGTGTGTGTACAGTCTGTCAGTGCAAGGAGGATCAGAATGGTGTCCACATCCCTTTTCTTTGACTCTGGTGCTCTTTCCTTTCCTGATGCTTTGTGAGCCTTGGCCTTGGTGACTGTTCTTCATTGCCCTGGGTCTGTGGAAGGGGGCTGGTGGTTGGCACATGCCCAAGCTTTCTGGTAGGAGCCAAGTGCTTGGAGGTGCAGAGGGTTAGAGATTCATGTCCCTCTGCCTGGTTTGAGAGACAAGGTACCAGCCCCAGAGGTCTGAGGTCTGTAATTCATCAGGGCTTCTCATGGGGAAGCACAACATCTTGGAAACAGCTCCTCATCTTTCACTTAGAAGATGCCTCTCACAAAGTTTCAGTAAAAGGATCAGTGTGTGGTGCTGCTTCATAGGCTTTGTCCCACGTGTTGCACTGTGCATCTCCCACTTGTTTCATGTGTCTGGAATTCATTGGTGATTCTAGAAAGAGGAGGGGAAGTTTCCACTCTTCCTGAGATAATAGTTTATTTTTCCCCATATGATGATTGTCTCTCCCTAACCCCAGTGGTTCCTGACATGCTGTGGGACACAGCAGGAGGACTGATCTGATCTGCTCCAGGCTGCAGTTGGGCTGTTAGCAGTGAACTAACCACTAGTTTTTCATGAACTTTAAGGTCCCTGAACAAATTTGGTATTTGTCTCCTCTGTGCTATTTTGGGGATGTGCAGGCACAGCAAATGCTTACCTAATATATAGTTTTATTAATGCAGCCTTTTTTCCACTCCCTCTTTCTTAGTCCTTGTTTTGTATCTGTTGTTTTCTTGTCTCATGGGAACTTTGTAGAGATTTCTACTTGTTTTCTTTTGTGAGGAAAAAACCTCACCAAAAATCTAAAATAAGGAAATTTTTAGGGCACAATTAAAAAACAAACCCAAACTTAATAGCAATTCAGATAGAAAATAATATCCTCTGTCCCGCTCAGCTGAGATACTGAACAGCTTTGTGCATGGAGGAGCATAAAGATCAGTTCTTGTGCTGGAAGCTCTGGAGCCAAACATCCTCAGGAGGTGTTTGGGATAAATGAGAAGGTGGGCACAGTGTGATCGTGAATTTGAGGTGTGATGAAAGGTGAAAAGGAGTCTTAACAATCCAGTCCTTTGAAAGTGATACATGAACTATAATAGTCCCCAGCCACAGAGGGAAAGATGTTTCTGCACTTCATGAAGGGGAGACACCCCTTGGACCAGAGATGCTTGCTCAGGAGGGCTCTGTTTAGAGCTTGAAATAATGGATTGTTGTTGTTTGGAGGCTCAACAAAGCTCAGAAATTCTGTGCAGATAGAGGTGTCCTGTGTATGAATTTGAATCGCAAAAAAAGCATTTTAAGATTATACCAAAAACAGTACAAAAGTCAGTGAAATGTTTGAACATACTTTGTAGGCATTATGCCATATTCCTCTCTGGTTTTGATTAAAATGAGTTTATACAAATACTCAGGAAATCTCTGAATGAGTTTTTTCCTGGGATATTATTTTCCCCATTAGCCACCTGGATGGATCTGTTTGACCAAGTCAGAATGGTGCTGTCCAACCTGCAAGTTCCCTTGTTTTGGTTCTTACTTTTGTGTTGTCTTTTAAAAATCTGTCTATAATTTAACCATTTGTATGCTAAAAAGCATCTTTAAAAAATCTGTTTACACTGTGATTTCTGGTAGCCTTTTCTTTAATCAACACAATCTAATTTTCTTTTGGGATATGCAGCTTTCAAGAGTGTTCTTATATGTGCCCAGAAATGAAAGTTGTCTATCATAGGAATGTGATTAGATAAAGTTACCTATCCAAAATCCCAGTACAGCTCTTTTTTATGTGCTGGATAGAGGAGTGAGTAAAATTGCCTTTTAATCTCTGTGAGTTAATAAATATTTTTTTATAACTAGCCACAGATATTCCTTTTTAAATTATACTTGGCAAACAGAATATATTTAATTTTATATACAATATACATAGTGACCATGATTGACATATTTATAACATAGAACTTTGTGTTTACTATGAAGGTTTTGTCTGTATACCATGGACTTAATGGGTAGAACTTTAAAAGCCAGTTAGCATTTATGGGAGGACATGGGAACTGTCCTCATGGGCTCAGGATGAGGACAGGGAGCATTTGAAAAAGCAATGGCCATGTTGTAGTGACAGAGATCTGGGGGGGTTGCTTATTTTGTGATTTGGGCTGGTCCCTACAGCTGTTTTAGTAACATCTGGATGTAACAGAATGGAATACGACTATCTGCCTCTTCTGACTGTCCCAGGCTATTGTGTGGAGTACAGGAAATTTCAGGGTATTGTGTTGCTTTGCTTTGGACAAATGTCTCAATAGACATATTTAATTAAACCTTCATGTGTTTGAAAGGAAACGCCCTCTCTTAACTAGGCTGATTTACTGCTTTTGGTAACCTTTTAATCCCAAAAGTAGTATTGTCTAAATATTTTTAGTAATGTCACATCTGTCCTGATGTCTACATGTTAAAGTGGTTCTGGCACCCTTTTATTACAACAATTGCTACCTTTGTTTTTCTACTGTTTATACTTTAATCTTGAATGTTTACTGGTTTCTACTTGTTGGATATTGTGGAGGGAGAGTGTAGCACTACAAATCATCAGCTTTAACTCATTCAGCACAGTTCTGGAGTCAGAAAATATTTTGATTTATATATTGTGGCCAATCTATTGCATTGTAAAATGATTTCTATACTTTAGGCACAACATTTATGACCTAATATAACGAATGACTTAGGTAATCATTATATCTGTGTAGGCTTAGTCTCTTCTGTGTTAGTGTCATTTGGAAACTATTTGTATATGTTGAAGTTTGTAAGGGTTCAGGAACCCACAATAAAATAGTAAAGTATGTATTTATTTCTCACTATAATGCTCGATTTTGATTTGAAAGTTGACACTTTGTATGTCTTTTCACAGAATTGTAAACAAATACCGAGAAACTGCTTCACCTGGGGTGCCTTCCGTGTGTGGTGTAAACACTTGTCATTCACAGAAACAGAGGTGTAAATTTATTAAACCAGTAAACACTGTTTTTGTAATGTGAGTCACTGATGCATCTCTGGCCTCGTTGTGCTTTGTTCCCACCACCTCCAGTTCTATGGCTGCTGTCCTTGCTTTCGCTTTGTACACTAACAGTGATGCTGATCTTGTGGCCCTTCCCAGGGCTGTGCCCCCTGATCTCATGGCCCATCCCAGGACTGTGCCCCCTGGTCTCGTGGCCCATCCCAGGACTGCCCCCTGGTCTCGTGGCACATCCCAGGACTGTGCCCCCAGTCTCGTGGCCCATCCCAGGGCTGTGCCCTGTCATCCCGTGACCCATCCCAGGGCTATGCCCCCTGATCTCGTGGCACATCCCAGGGCTGTGCCCCCTTTGCTCTGCCCTGCCCTGCCCATGGAGATAGAGATGTTGCTGGAGAGCTGGGAGCTGCTCCAGAGTCCTGTCGCCCATCCCTTTGGGAGATGCTCAGTGTGGGGTATGAGTCCTCAGGGCTGATTCTGGGTCCTCCACAAATACACTGCAGGCCCAGCCTAAACATTCTGGTTCTGCTCACAGTTCACGATTTATGGCATCTGAGGAGCATCAAGGCCTGATCAGAAGGTTTTATCCCAGCATTACCAGTCTTCTACTGACAGATTTGGGATTGGAACAACTCTGAAGTACTGGTTGAAATAGCAGCTCCCAGTTCCAACCAGGCTGAGTGAAGGGGATGCACTTTGCCTTTTGTCATGTGAGCACAGTGCCCTGCGTGACAGCCTCGCTGTGTGACACCCTCGGTGCTTTGCTCTGGGGACGCACCTGTCCTGTGCAGTCACAGGAGGTCTCTTGAACACCACCTGTGTGCACAAGCAGCTCCTGCCTCCTGCCTGTCCCCGGGCAGTCCCTTTGCCTCGGGGTCCCTTGGTCCCCAATTCCTGAGCAAGGATTTGAGGATATCACAAGTTAGCACATGTTCACGTAGAGGCAGTTCACAGCCATGAACAATTTCAAGTTTTTGGTAACTTCCTGACGTTCTCAAGGAGCACTTGGGCAGCTCTGAAGCAGCTGTTTTCCATAGTGGTGCCTCCAGCTGTGCCCAGTGTAAGTGCAGCATCTTCCAGTTCCGTGTGTGTATAAAGCTGTTAATGCTTGACCAATGTCAAAGGTACTCTCCAGGAAAACACAACCTCCACCTTGGTCCTACATCAGGAACAACTTTTCAGTATGTTGTGTTTCTTCTCTTGCTGTCTCTGCTAATCAAAAACACGAGCTGAAGAACTGTTATGTCTTGCAACACAAAAAGCAGTCCTGTTTTTAAAATCCATTCTGTCATAGCATAATTTAAATGGTGTATTTATCAGTTTTAAAATGTCATTTTGATTTCCCAGTCTTTTGTATATGGGCACAATACTTTTTAAATTTTTTTTTAAATTGTCTTTGTCTTTTCCGTCTGTATTTGAAGATTTGAGTGCTCTGGGTTTTCATGGTACTCTTCTGATCATTCTTCATAGTGGTAAAAGTATTTTTGTATGTAGGGAAAATGGTAGTTTTCTAAGACGTAGCCCAATCAATATAGTATGGAATAATTTGTGAAGGACTTCCTGTTTAATAAATGGACATATTAAAGTACTAAAACATTGTCTTCATCCGAAAGGCTGGGCTGGGCTGGACTGGGCTGGGCTGGAGGTCATCTCCTTCCCAGTGGCTGGTGTGAGACTGGGTTGGAGCTGGAGATGTTTTTGTTAGGGCTGAGCAGGGACTGCCACCCTGGGGAGGGGCTGGGGGGTAGGGGAGGTTGGGAGGGGACACAGAGGGACCCCAGCTGAGCACAGGGATATTCCAGACCACAAGACATCGTGCTTGGGATATCAGTGGGGGGAGAAGGAGAACACAGGGACATCTGGAGTGGTGGAGTTTGTCTTCCCAAGTCACCTGCTCTCCTGGAGGTGCTGAACACCTGCCCAGCCATGGGAATGAGTGAATTCCTTGTTTTGCTTTGATTGTGTGCACAGCTTTGGCTCCACATTACACTGTCTTTATCCCAACCCACAAATTTTCCAGCTTTTACCCTCCCTTTTGTCTCCTGATCCCACTGAGTGAGCAAGTGGCTGTGAGGGGCTTGGGGGCTGCCAGGGTTAAAGCACATCAAAAGGCAACACAAGAGCCTCAGTGGAGCAGCTGTTGTGGGTGGGCTGGAACTCCCCCTGACTGCACATCCATTCAGGTCTGGGCAGGGGTCACACCCCCAGCACAGCAGCCCCGGGGCAGGGTCTGTCACTGGGCCAGCACGGACTGCATGGATTAAGGAACAACCGTGCAGGAGCCCTTGGTGAGAGGTCAGGTGGAACGGACAGCACGTGGAACTCCTTTACTGCTCAAGGGGTTGTGGTAGCATTGCTCTTGGAGCACTTCTCCATCTGGGACGCTCCAACAGGCTGGAATATTCTGTGTCTTGTGGTTTGTAGCACGTTCAGGACTGGGCAAGGATTTTGGGGCTGAAATGTCCCCGTGAGTGGGTAATCCCTGCCACCCCATGGGCTGTAGGTTTCAAGTTCTACCTTGATGCTGCTGGGATTTTTGGTCTCCAGGTGCTTTAGTGTGAGGTGAAAGCACTGAGCCAATAAAGGTAAGAACTGTGGGAATACAACAGATGGTTGAATGAGTATTGTGAGGTTTAGGAAGATGGATGATGCCCTCGAAACACTGGTCAGGGATGATGTGTGGGGAAGTGGGCAGAGGGGGTGGCATCACTGAATTTTTACAGGATTCATGTGCTTGTTCAACAAGGGGAGTCAGTTCTCTCTGCCTGTGGGGGGCTGTCAGCACGTGGCATTATCCTGCTGTTCCTTGGGCCAGAGCAGCTTTGTCAGTTGTCACATTTAAAATAGTTTATCCTGTCTAATTTTTAAATACTGGGTCTTCTTCAGTCTCCTGGGAAGACTGAAATTGATTTCTTATTCATGGATCAGGCTTACAAAATGTGGTGGACTGTATTCAAAATTTATGAAATAAAAGCACAAGTATTTCCTGGCCAAAGTGAACACTGGAATTAGTATTTTCCTCTTCAAGGAAATAGATTTTAAAATTAACTTATTTAAAAAGTAAAAAACCAAACCCCCAAGCAAAACCACACTTAAAATTTAAAATTTCTGTGTAGCATTGCTATATCTTCTGACCTGGAAGTTTTACAAAACATTGAGTACTGTGAATTCCTCCAGTAAGGGAGGACTCTGTGTTGCAATGGGGACTTTTTGACACAGTCCAGTTTATTTCAGGGGTGACTTAAAGATCCTGGCTTTTAAACCTATGCAAAAAGGTGTCTTGAGGATCTTGTTACAAGGTTCACATTCTCAGTGCTTGCCTAAATTTTTTCTGCTCCCATGTTATATTCTCCCTCTCTTCTCTCCACACTCAAGAGATCAAAGGATGAGCAGCTGGAGCTGCTGTGTGTGCTGACACGGATCTTGCTCTTGCAGAGCAGTTTATATCCTAGTCCAAATGTGGAATGAATCCTACCTGTATTACTTTGAATCTCCCTGAGGCTGGGCCAAGCTGCCAGCCCTGAGTTCAGCTCAGCAGCAATGGGGGTGTTTGCTCAGTTTGTGATTGAGAGGTGCAGGTATGAGGAACATCTCTTGGGGTTTGTTTGGTGGCAGAGGCTACTGCTCCCCCAGCAGGGGCATGTGCAGCTGTAAAATTCAGGCTCAGATTCGCACAGTGAACACTTAGAACCATAATGACTGAAACCATCTGCTTGCTCTGCAGAGCATTAAATTGCGTGCTGCTCTCCAGCACTCCAGGCTGGTGGGAACGTCCTTTCAAATACCACAGGGGCTGGATATGCTGCTTTTCCCTTGGTATCCTGGGAAAGGCTGTCACTGGGAAATGCGAGACTGGGAGAACTTTGAAGGGTATCAAGGGAAAGCAGAATTAAGTGGAGTAATGGACAGAGCGTTCAAAGCACAACAAAGCCTTTTATTTCAGTCAGAATCTAAAAAAGCTGCTTGGAAAGGTCTTTTGAATTCTTTAATGTCACCTGTCCAAAAAACACCTCACAAGACTGAACAAGTCCACAGATGAATACAAAAGGTTTTGGAGAGCAGGGGGAGAGCCCTTCAGCCAGTGGGAGCTGTGTGGAACCCACCGGTGGTGCCAGCCAGGCACTTGCTCCTTTCCTGTCTTTGAGTCACAGCGTTTCGATCACAGAACCCCTGGCACTGTTCCCACATGAACTTCTCCACGCTTGGTGTTGGGAGCTCTGTGGAGTGCTGAGTGCTGCTCAGCAAACCCAGCAGATCCCAGGGCAGTGGCTGTGCTGCAGGAAAGGCGTGGATTGGGCTGTGTGGGTTTGGGAAGTGGCTCCTCCGGAACACGAAGGGGTTGGGATTGAGGAGATGCTGCTGAGGCCACTGGAACAGGAGGGTGTTGGGATTGAGATGCTGCTGAGGGCACTGGAACAAGATGGGGGTTGGGATTGAGGAGATGCTGCTGGGGCCACTGGTGGCACACCAGCATAAGGACTGGGTTAAGGGCTCCGTGCTGCAGGTGCAGTGTTGTGCTTGTTTCAGGAAACCTGAGCTGCAGAGAAACCAGTGCTCCTAGCACTGTTTTCATCTTGTCAGTTGAGAAAAACAAGCAAACAAACATGAAAGCCAAAAAAACAGGCTGCAAAAAACCCTCTGCCCTACACTGCTCTGAGCTCGGTGCAACACTGCTGGCAGAAAATGAACAGCAGACTGAGTCAGCTCCCACCTCCCCCAGTCAAAACTGCCTTTAAAGCAATTATTTTTAATTTAATGTTCTGAAATGATAGTGGGAAAATACAGAACTATGTTTTGCTTCAGTCATGGGAACAGATGTTTTTAAATAAAAGGCTGGACTCTCACACAAGTGCTTGACCCTGGGAGCAAACTGCTCAGCAATGGATGAAACCATCAAGTGCTTCAAAGCCAATAAGGAGTTCTCTGGGCAGACTTTCACTGCAGGATTGCTAAAGCAGTCCTGAAGTAACTAATGAGCCACTTTGTTTGCTGCCTCTGTTGACTTTAGGACTGACCCAACCTGAAAAAAAGGACTGGGTGTATTTTGGGTTATCAGGTGTGTGAAGAGTGAACCCAAAGGGGACTGTTTTCTACAGTGTTATTTGTTGCCAGGTGAGAGCTCTCTATCTCCAATGTCTAAATAAGTGAAAACTAATTCTTTGTTAAATTCTTTCATGCCCTAAAGATGAAGTCCCCCTGTGCTCTGCCCAACCTCCCCAGCTCACAGTGATGGAGTTTCTGAAATCACTGATCCTTGTGCTGGACAGAGATAAGGCAGTAAAATCAGGGCTTAAAATAAATAAATAAAGACACACAACCCTTTTATTAAAAGAGGTTTAATCCAGCATGGTTTCTAAATATTAACCATGTACTAGTTTCCAGATGTGACATGCAGTACATTTTTTTAATTTTAAAAGAGAAATACAAAATGAGCATAAAATGAGCCCAGGTCCCCTGGTATCACAGTGTGTGCCAGTACAATAGGACAACAGAAGAGAAAGAGACATGGGGTTTCATCCAGGAAAAGGCCCAAAGAGGTCTTCCTCATAAAGACAATTATTTGTCACATTTAGAAGCAACCACTTGTTTTGCTTTTATTCTCTCAGTGGTCAGGACATGGGAGATGCAGGAGCTGTCTGAGGGCAACTCAGACTGGACCAGCACCTTCCCAAGAGAGCTCCCTGCAGGTCCCCTGTGCTTCTGTCAGCAGCCAGCTGCTGGCAGGGAACTGGAACCCAAATGGCAATTCTATTCCAGAGGAAATCTGCCCTTATTTTTTGACCCCTGTTTTCCATTTACTCTGTTAGTACCATCTGCTCTTGTTTTCATTTTTGTTAAAGCCACCTGTTCTGGTACTATATTAATTCTTTAAAAATATATACAGGTTTCTTTGGTAGAGCTATGTGATGCCATCTGTAAGGAGCATGCCATGCTTTTCCCAAGCAGCATGTGTTTAGAGGTGGATACAAATATTTCAAGGAAGGTTGTGCTTACTTGTGAAAATACCTTGTAAATTCACAAGGTTTTTTCCCTGGAATGCTGCACCACAAGATAAATCCCATCCTTCCAGGGGAGAGAAACCCAACCCAAACCCCAGACACACTGAAAAAAGGGGCCTGGGAAAATGAAATCCTTACAGTTTGGAGGTTGGTTTCTTTGCTTTTCACACTGGGGAGGATGCCCTGCCCTCCTGGGGCTCAGGTATCCTCAGGGCGGCAGAACCAGTTGCCTGTTTTGCAAAGCCAGGGACCAGGTCCAGTGCTGGTCCCAGGGGAGCACCAGTGCCCCCAGCACAGAGCAGAGCAGGCAGAGGTATCTTGGGCACAAAGACTTGCAGGGTGTTTGGCAAGGCTGCCTTCCCTGGCTGAGCAAACACACGAAGGGCAGGAGAGGGGCTGGGAAAAGGCTGCTCACCTGTCCTGCCTCAGTTCTGTGGTGAAATTGCAGCAAATGGGCTATGACTCCACCCAAGCAGCTTAAAAAAAGTGATGCTGAATGTTTGGTGAGCCAGCTGCCCTGCAGCACAGTTATACTTTGAGGTTTGCTCTTGCTGCAGATTTCCAGTTGTCACTTCTTGTCACAGATTGGCACCAGATAAAAATGGATTGAAACCAACACAGTCACAATAATCCAGGCCTTCAGTGCTTGAGAAGGGAATACTCAGAATTCACATAAAGAAATACAGTTAGTTAAAAAGAGGCATTTGGACCTCACTTCTTTGGCACATCAAGAAGTATAAAAGCTGTAATGTTAAAGATTTGGGAGTAAGAAAGCAGGTTAAAAGCTCTGGTTATACATTAAAAATGCTGCTCCTTTTTACTCCAGATGTTGTAGAGTTGAGTAAGGAGGGGCAGAGGAGCATTGGGCTCCTCTGTTTGGACACACAGCATCTGTAGTTCTAATGGCACTGGGAATAGTCTCCTTTTCCACATCACTGCCCTGTCCGTGCCTTGGTGATTCCATGAACAGTGAGGTGGAAAAAGGATCCTGAGGCTGAAAGAACGGAGATATTTCACTTGGCAGTACATTCAGCAACAAGGAAAGTGCTTGATCATCTTCCCCTCACGCTTGGCTGGTGTTTGGTTCTTCAGTCTGAGTCAGAATCCGAGTCCTCATCTGAGAGGTGAAACAAGGAAAAGTGAAGAGGAGCTGGAGAGCCCCACCCCTTCTGGTCCTAGCAGGGACAGACATGCTGCTGCTGCCGCAGCCCTGGGGGGACAGACACACTGCTGCTGCTGTCCTGGTGGGACAGACACACTGCTGCTGCAGCCCTGGGGGGACAGACACACTGCTGCTTCTGCAGCCCTGGGGGAACAGACACACTGCTGCTGCTGCCCTGGTGGGACAGACACGCTGCTGCTGCTGCCCTGGTGGGACAGACACGCTGATGCTGCAGCCCTGGGGGGACAGACACACTGCTGCTTCTGCAGCCCTGGGGGAACAGACACACTGCTGCTGCTGCCCTGGTGGGACAGACACGCTGCTGCTGC
>WBMV01002460.1:21596-38089 GCA_013396655.1 Campylorhamphus procurvoides
TGCTGCAGCCCTGGGGGGACAGACACACTGCTGCTTCTGCAGCCCTGGGGGAACAGACACACTGCTGCTGCTGCCCTGGGGGGACAGACACGCTGCTGCTGCTGCCCTGGGGGGACAGACACACTGCTGCTGCTGCAGCCCTGGGGGGACAGACACACTGCTGCTCCAAAGGACACACAGGGTGCTGGGGAAGGGCTGCTGCAAGGATATTCCTGCCACCAGGATGGAACATGTGGTTTCAGAGGAGCTGAAACGAGGGAAATGCTACTGAGGAGCACAGAAAGCACGATGCCGTGGGTGATGCCCAAAGGAAGGGATGCTGTTGTTGGCAAGACCCCAAGGGGAGGCCCATGCTGGCATCCCGTCCTCAAGGGCTGCGTGGAGGTCACGGTCCTGCACTGCCAGCTCAGCGTGGCTGCGAGCCACAAGGTGCAGGATGTTGAGAAACCCCAGCAGGCCTGCAGAGGGACATCCTTCTGATCTCACTCCGCAGGTGAGAGCCCTAGCACAAGTCTGGTGTTGAGGGAACAGTCAGGGCAAAGCCCTCCTTGCATAAACATCCACACAAAGATGCCTGACTTTGTGCCTGAGAGTTTATGTATCTCTGTCTCCATCTCCAGGGAAATGAGATTGAATCGTTATCCTAATTGTGTACCCTTGTCACCTGATCATCTTCTGAGGTCAGTTCAGGTTTTAGTCTTAGTAGTCTGTTTCCTGTGGTCTGTTCCATTAATTCTTTTTACTCTCTTTTTAGCGTAAACCTTGCAATACATTTAGCAGTCTAGTAAAATCTGTAGAAAAGACCATTAGTGCTCCTGTACACTTTCTTGGATTCTATGTACATCTTGGGTGTTTGTTTTTGAAGGAGTTTGTGGGGTTTGGTTTTGTGGGGGTTGTTTTTTTAGGTTTGGGGATTTTAAATTCTTTTTAAGCATGGAACAGTCTTTTTCCTCTGTGTGGGCGCAGTGAGCAGTGTCACAGGGACATGATGCCCAGTTTGGGCTCCTGGGTGTCCTGACTTGACCTGAATTGGATTTGAACAACCAGCAGTGGGTCTGGTTCCCCTTTTTATCTTTGTCTAAGTGGATCTGTCTGATCTAGACTGTACCTCCTGTAATAGAAGAAAAATTGATAACAATACTGTTAATTTTATGCTGTTTAGCTCTGGGATTTCAAGGCCATTTGTCCACAGATGGTCAAAGCTGATCATAAGAGGCAATCACGGTAAGGAGATGATAAAGACAAAAACACTACTTGACATAAAAGACTGTGGACTGATGGATGTTAATTATTAAGTTACCAAGAAAAAAAGGCAGATGTTTGCTTGTCTTCTTAGTAAGACATTTTGATGGGAGAAGAAAGACTGTGCTGCATGGTAATTTCTATAATTGGATTTGGGGCCTTTCACACTGAGATGATGTGAAACTCTGAGAAACTTCACAATCCTGGCTTGTTCATTATCTTCCTAAGTCACTGGAATTCCAGTTGTGTATTCAAGGACTAAGCAGCTTCCTCCCTGAGCATGCAAAACCAAGGCAGCCAAGAGCAGAAACTGCTCTTACTGAGTGAGTGCTCTTGCTCCCCTCCAAGGGGTGGAATGGAGAAGCAAATCTCACATTACCTGCTAGTATAACAAAAGAGGGAATTTTACCCACCTTCTGACTTGCGCCCTTCGGGGGGATCAGAAGTGCCTTGCTTGAGGACAGTAACCAGGTCATTGAAGGTTATGTAGAAATCAATGGCAAATACTATCGTAGCTATGAACCCAAACACCTAAAAGGGCAAAATAACACTCTCTTTAACAGCAGGCCACGTCCATCAATGACAACCCAAAATAAGCTGAACCAATGCAAGAAAAACTCCTAAAGCTTGAACATGTTTTTTTTGGCCTATGCCTCTCCAAAAAGACAGGGAAGCGAAATGGCTTTGACCCATTGGCATCAACTAAAATACAGCTAATTTGGGTGCCTGAGAAGTGATCAGATGTGTCCTTATCCCTTTCCCTGGCTACATCCCACTCTGGGCACATTCTGGGCATCAGCACTGCCTGGAGCTACAGGAGAGCAAAACCTGCAGCTCCACCATCCCAGGGCATCTCTTGGACACCAAGAAGTCACCTCAGCCTCTCTGGAAATAATTCCTTAGGGGTTTGCAAAGAGACATGTCTATGGCAGAGTGAACTAGACAGAGATTAAAATGATTCTGGAGTTCCCCCTTCAGTGTCAAAGCAGCAGCAGTGCCAAGAACAGGCTGGGTGTTGCTCTGAGAGCCCAGGATGAACACACTTCAATTGCTTCACCTCTAAATGGAGGGACAAAGATTAAAACAAGCCTTCTGTTTGAACTGTGTGTGACTTGGGATGGTTTGGTAAGGGCTCCTGGTCAGCACTACTGGGTGGTGTTCTTCTCTGTCTTTAAAAATGATGATGAGGGTTTTATTTATGTTGCATACATTATTGATATGACTTAGGAGTAAGGTTGCAGGTGGAGGGGCTGTATTATATTTCTGAACACAAAATGCTGATGGCAAAGGCTCTCTCCTGGGCAGCCATTTTACTAGTGGGTAAAATGACACTGCTCTTGTTTCAACTCATCCAAGTAAAATTGAGCAGTAGAAGCAGGAGGTTGAAATTACTTTAATTTAGACTGGCCTTAGCAGCTACAGGTTTGATTTCCTTTTTTTTATCATTATGATAATTCCCTCTGCTCACAGATCTTGACACTTTGCAGGAACAGAGTTTATCTTCCCTGTACAGCTGGGGAAATTAAAAAGCAGAATAGGTGCCTTCTTAAGGAGCACAGTTAACACTGAGCAGCACTGTCAGCATGAAAAAACACTCACTGATTCAAAACATGTTTTTCTGAATAACTGACCATTTGCATTAGGCAAAGTAATTATCAATTAATTGAGGAAACTTCTGTTACTTGCAATGGGGTCATAATTGAACTGTTTCTGAAGTACATCTATAGGCAGTCCACCAAAATACTCCAGCTCATGTCTACTCACCCCTGCTGCTTTTGATGCTCCATCATTGTATTTTGAGACAGCAGCAATTGAAATGGCAAAGTAAATAATGGCAGCAGTAACACAGCGCAAGAAATCCTGTGAAATAAGCAATGTTGCATTCTCAGATTAGTCACAGAGTTCCAACATACAAACCCCCCTGGAATCTTCTGCTCTTAGATATGCTGCAGAACTCCTGCCTTTAAGCTGTGTGGGCACACCTTCCTTCGGGCTGAGGAGGGCTGTCCTGTGCTGTTTGCCCTGGGGCACAGCATCATTTGAAACGCCTTAAGGTCTCATTGTTAAGCAGAGCTCCTGTGGTACCAGAGGCTCAGGAAGAGGGTACAGCTCCCATGGGAACAGCCCCAGCATGTGCCTGTCTCTAATGGATGCAGGTCTACATGATGATCCCTGCCTGTAGGAACTCCTCAGTCAGGAGCTGAACACTTTGTTTAGAATTGATTTATGCTCAGTATGTCCAGCTGACTCTAGCAGCCTACTGTGATCATAAGAGGCGCTGCTGTGGCTGAGCTGGGGCTCTGCAGGGCAGGGCCATGCCCTGTGACAGCAGCACTGATGTCCCTGAAGTGGGTGTCAAATCGAGAGCTGTGATCCTCAGGGATGTGCCAATCATGGGAGCTGCACTAATGGTATCTTGAGCTCAGGTCACAATTAGCTCTTCTGCCTTTTCAGAACAGATGGATAATGTCTCAAAACACAGATCCTGCAGGAAACTTGACTCTTCAGAAGTAAGGACAGGGTCAGCTATCTACATTCTGTGGCTGCAGTGTATTATGGTAATGGCAATAATAAGCAACCAAGTGCCTTTTTCGTCTGAGTTCTGAATCAGATACATGTACAGAATGAGAAAATGATGGAACTGAGATTACCAACTGAAAACTGTGCACAGTCAGTCAAAGCCACTGATACTGTTTTATCCACCTGTGGCCTCAGTGAAGTCATCTTTATGCATTGAGAGCTCTTGTTCAAATCCCACTATGATGAATGATTGCTGCCAGCAAGAGACTCCAGACTGATGAGATTAGCGGGATTTTTTGAAGTATTTGTACTGTAAGGCAGCTGCTCCCAGTGCAGTGGATCTCTGAGGCAGCAGGGACATCCAGTGGCCAGGCATCACCTGCAGCCCCAGCACTGGACTCCCAGCTGGGCAGGAACTGGCAGGAACTGCAGGATTCTCCCTTTCCAGAAGCAGCTGTCTGTGGTAATACTCTGCCCCTCAACAACAGTGACTGAGACTTTAAACCATCCTAGTAAAGTTCATCCAGCACTAACAGCATGCCTGTGTCCCAGTTTGTAAGGGTGGCAATGTAAGGGGCCCCCAGCAATGGTCACACTGACTTAGGCTGATGCTGCTCTGAAGATGCAGCCCGAAGCCATGTGCCTGGAAACAGGCATAAATTCTGTGCTTTGAGAAAGCCAAGCTTTGTGTCAGCACCAAAAAAATCATAGTGTATAGTATAGCACGGTTTAAAGAGTGCTGTGGGACCTGAAAGAGAGGCAACATAAGGGGGTTAACTTGTGAACAGTCACACCAAGCCCGTGCCCAGTCGCTTCTCCTCCCATTACATTGCACAGTTAAAGCTGATTTATAGTGCACAGTTAAAGCTGGTCTGTAGTGCACAATTAAACCCGGTCTGTAATGCACAATTAAAGCTGGTCTCTAGTGCACAGTTATACCTGGTCTGTAGTGCACAGTTATACCTGGTCTGTAGTGCACAGTTAAAGCTGGTCTGTAGTGCACAGTTAAAGCTGGTTTGTAGTGCACAATTAAAGCTGGTCTGTAGTACACAGTAAAAGCTGGTCTGTAGTACACAATTAAAACTGGTCTGTAGTGCACAGTTAAAGCTGGTCTGTAGTGCACACTTCACTTACCGCCAAAGGCCAGTAGAGTCCTTTAAACTTCTCATTAAGTTTGGAGGCATAGGCGAAAAAAAGGAACAGTGCCAGCAGAAACTCTAGGAGTGGTGCCATCATGAAAGAAGCTGCTAGAGATGCAATATAGCAGATAAAGATGATAAATGACAGCACCTGGAGTAAAGGAAAAACTCGTTATTCGCATGGAATGGCAGATCCGCAGGCGGCCGAGCAGCTTTGAAGTGCTGCTCTCCCTGTGTGTCTGTTAATGCTGCTGCTGGCATTGCCTGCTTTCTGCCTTTTCTTTTTTGTCCACTGGGCCAAATGAATTTACTTGTTTAGCATGGAATAAATCTAAAGTAATGTATTGTAAAGTAAAGTATTCCCCTGCGTGCCAAATCGCTTTTCTGGAGAGCTGGGTGGATTGGCACCTCCCTGAGACAGTAATTTGCTCTGGATTGTAAACAGATCTGACAACATAATTCTGAAAATAGAGTGGGGCACTGCCAGGCAAGCTGAGCTCTAAGCTTTCAGCCATGACAGTTCTCATTTGAAACCCAAATCATTGCTCAGACAACTCAAAGTAACTCAGCATTTATAATCTCCTTAGAGTTGAAAGGAAAAAGTCTGCTCCTGATGGATAGAAAAGGGACAAGAATTAATTTTCTCTGGTTTCTGGAAGTCTCTGCCTCTAGTTTTCCAGTTTAGGAAAGTGTTTTAGAGAGTAATGGGATAGATAACTCCCACAAACTTATCTCCATGATGTTTCCTAACTCTACAAAATAATAAAAATGGCATTTGTTTTCCCATTCAATTAAAAAGCCTTTGGAATGTAGTTTATGGCTCAGAATAGAAAGTTTCACAATGGGCAAATGGCTAAAGAAAATGCATTTTTACCCAAAGCAGACAGTACCAGATGCTGTCCCACCCTTCTGGCCTTGGAGCTGCTGTCTGTGAGGGTGGGAGGTGAAGGAACCACAGAGGAACTTCAGAGCACTTTCAAATTATGTGCTGGGAGTTGATCACCTGCTCTCCAGCCCTGCTGATTTCCTGACTTGCTGTTTCCATCAAATCAGCTCAAAGCAACCAAAGGAGATAAGATACGGAATTACATCTTTTGTGTATTATGAGCCAATTTGCACCTGGGCTGCTCCATCCAACCTGTCCTCTTGGAGACAAATCCCTGCTTTTCCAATGCTAGAGATGCTTTGGATACTGCCTGAGCAACAGATTAGGAGTTTTTGAACTTCTCAAGTGGGGCAGACATTCCCACTCACACAGGACTGAAAAATATTTTCCCCCAGATGGCCTATCTGAAGGCAGATGTGGCTTCCTGCAAAGCCAATCAATGCATTTGCCTCGTTAAATTTCAGCTCTCTGGATTTCTTTGCTTGCTGCTACCATGTGTACCTGGGGTTCACCTGGATCTAGGAAAAAAATCATTATTATACTTGAATAAGGTTCCTATAATTAATTATTAATTAATAATTACTCCTATGGGAGGTCAGTCAACCCTCAAATACATTTATCAAAAGAGCCTATTTAGAGGGTAACTAAGCAGTTCAATCCCAGAGAAGTAATTTTTTGATGTCATGAATTAAGAAGCCTTTATTCTGTTTTCTGGGCAAAGCAGTCAGTTCTTGACCAGGATGCTAATAGCTGGAGAATATTGTTTTAATCCATTAGGAGTGGGTGGTGAAGTTAGAGAGGATGTGCCATTTTTAGTAAGTGACTATATTTATCTTAAAACGCCTATGCATTGTTCTTGTTTCACTGGGTTCTAAGAAGCTGATCTGGTACAGGACAGGCCTGTTACCTGTTAATATTTATCCTATTTGTTGCTGTTTATCCTGTTATTGTTTTCTTACACAGCCTCTTTGTGGGTCTTTCTAGTTTTCAGATAGCTGAGGGAACTCATTCACTGTATCTCATCCCTTGTATGGTATTTTCTCTCAGTGAGTGGAAAGTGATAAGTACTTTTTGAAGAGAAGTAGATATAACCGAGCTTGAAAACTCCTAAGAGGAGAGATTTCTTCCTCTTTCCTATTACACCTACTCCCTTCCCACCTCCATGAACAAAGACTGGACTTTTTTTGTGAATCCAGCTCACTTGCATTTGTGGAATATAATCTAGGCATGGTTTAATGTTTTCTTGGATTAAAAAGAAATCACCATGTATATAGGCCATTTTTTATTTCTGGTGTTGAGAAAATATCTTTTTCTGGCTGAATGAAAGTGTGTGATAGCTGAGCTGCAAGGATGACCAGCAGCAGGGAGATGTTCAGGACAGGTCCCACCAATCAAAACCCTTCCAATGGCACTTGGAACATTAGACCTGAACTAAACCCAGGCATCTCTTATGAAAGGATTAAATGCAGTGTTAAATAATCCATCACACTGCAGCAGTGAGGGGAGGTGGAGAGGCACATTTGAGATATGTAAGTTGATGGTGCACAGTAGAGATCCCTTTGATCTCGATTCTGTTTGATACAGTAAATCCTGTGCTCTGTCTGCCTTTGTACAGAAAAAAGGTTTTCCTGTCAGAAAAGTTGGTAGTCAAAGGAAGAGCCTTTGAGTTCTTTTATTATCAGCTTTATGGGAATTTGTGTAAGGTAAGGTTCCCACTGTCTCCCCATCACTCATACATGGGCTGGAAGAGGAGCCCAAGTCCTGCTGTGACACAGTTCAGGGTGCTTGTTTTGTGGCAAGAAAAAGCCAAGGAGCTCCTGCTCTAGTGTGCTATGTGCCAGGGGGATTGCTGCCTCTGTGCCAGGTAAGCTGCTGAAGGCACAAAAAGATCAGGTCGACTTTCTAATTCAGTCTGATCCAGAGAAGCTGGGCAAATACTGTTCATTTTCAACTCTGGCCAGTGACTTGCTGAAACAAAGCCCTCTGTTACTGGTAGGTCACAGCAGAGTCCTGCTGCCTATTCCTCAGCCCTGAAGGACAGCATCTGTATCCCACCATCACGTGGGACGAGTCCAGCCTGGTCCATTCTCCCCTTCTGACCCCACTCCTCAGTCCCCTGTTGTGCACGGGAAGTGCATGTCAAGGCACAGTAAAAAAAGGGCACCCTTGAATCACAAGAAGTCCCTTGATTTTAACAGATTATTGATTATATTAGTAAAGAGGAAAGAATCTGAACTGAAGTGTGAGAATTGCTCTCCAGTTAACCATCTTTCCCCATTTTGGGGACATTCAGAGTTGAAAAGGCCCAAGGAGGATTTTATGTGAAAAACCCACCTATAAAATAGTGGACCAGATTTTGAGAAGGAGGGTTTGAAGGATGGTATGCTCCAGCCTTGACTGAGGGAAGGCTGGAAGGTGCAGGATGGGGAGGAATGCAAAGAAGGAGCAGGAGAAACCAAGGGAAGGAGGTGCCTGAGGGTTCTGCCAGGTGATGGCTACCGTGCTTCACCTGGTTCTTGGTTTTCTTCTTTTTTGTCTCCTGTTGCAGCCCTGACATGGATTTTAATGCCAAACCTACTTAGTAGCTTGGGGACAGCCCTGTGTAATCCAAGAGCCTACAAAATTGTAGGTTTCTGATGGTTTCTCATTTCTCTTTGTATAGAGCTCATTTCCCCTTCTCACAGGGGGAGTGTGCAGACTCCCTGAGCAATATTGGATATTATTTATGACTGTCTTTTCTGAATTATAAAAGTGAGTAGCTATCTTGTTACCTTGTCTGACCTTTTAATTGCACTGCCACTAACCCAAGCACTTGATGTTATCTTAAAATGTGGAAATTTTAAAAACAAACCTCTCCTCCCACAACACAAACAAGGAAGTGCCAGTCTGTACCCAGAAACAATGACACCTACTGACTTACTTCTCCAGCCTTCGAGTCTTTGATACAAACATCTGCCAAAGTGAAAGTTGCTCTAAAACTCAAAAGCAACCTTCAGAATACAGCCTGACTCCTCTAAAGACTGTCAAATGTTCCACTGCACATCACACTTGTTTTGCACCTCCTCTCCTGAAGCTGTGTGTTTAGGGGTGATTTCAGAGAAAGGTCAAGCCAAGGGGCCTTCTTTTTTTTCCACCAGCTCTGTGTCTATGATAAAAAAACCAGGCAGCTAAGAGAGGAAGTTTGTGAGGCTCAGTGCAGCTGCAAGTTCATTTCTAGCATCCTCAGAAAGCACTGCTGCTTCTGGGAGAAAAGTGTTTTTCTTCCCGTCCCCCCTTGGGATTACATCCTCAGCACTGATAGCAGCTCACAGTCTGAGCTGTTCCTGTGCTGCTGCTGCTTCTGAAAGGTTGATGTGGCTGTTGCCAGCTTCACTGTGGAGGAATATTGGGATGCAGAAAGCTCTAATGCAGCAAAGAGCAGGATAGGATCCTTTCACAGCTTGGTAATGGCAAGAGAAAAGTGGTAAGGCAAAAAGAAGCCTGGCTTTTCATTAGGCACTTTTTATGTACATTCCCATTCCAAAAAGAAAGAGAAAAATATTACATAGTACTTTTTCTTCTTTAAAGGGACTTCTTTGGCATTGTGTTTCAGAAAGTAATTTTCTCCCATGTAATTATTACCTAATATTGTGTTGCTAGGCTTCTTAAACTGGCCAGGCATTATGAAGTTACACTTTATTGTATAACCAGTTTGCAATTTAAGGTCTAAAAAGTAATGAGTTACACTGGTTAGAGAGCACAGTGTCCCTTAAGGGAGGGAGGACTGCTGGAGTCTGAGGTCATGGCAGATTAGAAGGTGTTTGTCTGGTCTGAGCAGGGAACAGCCCCAGTGCAGCCCCGGGGACAGGCTGGGATGCAGGTTGCTCCTCATCTCCCCTCCACAGAAAAGAGCAGGTTTTCTTTAAGTTCTAAAAATGGCTAGCTGTGCTATCTTTTGGACAAGAGTGCATTTTGTTATTATTTTTTGGCAGAGAGACAAACTACATCACTTAGTGGGCTCTGCAATTCAATTATTTCTCCATCGTACTTGTCGAGCAGGTGAAGTTTCTGGTCCCCCAGAATTTGCTGCAGGGGTGGCCTTCTGGCTACAGACCCTGAGAAAGGCACAGGAGTCTTCTTCAAAGGAGACTTTACACCCAGCAGCTGGAAGTTTCAGTTCAGAGAGACTGAAAAGACAGAAGAAAGACAGGAAAAGAGAGAGAAACAGGCACAATTAATTCACCACAAAGGTGACACAACTTTACATATTCACACTGCATTTTTATAGGAAAATAAAATGTAGTGCACTGCATACTGGCTTGGGGAGACTAGGAAGATGCCACTAAAAGTCACCAGGGCAAACACAAAAGCTTGACTGAAGCAGCCGTGGTGAACAGCAGAATGCATAAATGGGGATCAAGCTCTGGTGGCAGGTATGACAGTGGCCCTTAAATGGTTCCAGCACAGGACAGAGGGAACTGAAAACTGCATCTCTTGAAGGGCAGAAAAGAGCACGGATGAGATGCTGACCTTCCAGAGAGCAACTTGAGTATTTAGGAAAAATGAGTAGCCTAAGAAAAGTGCTAGAATATATGGAAGAAATAATGGTATGGGGGAGAATAGAAAAAAATTAATAAGGCAGAGGGGTGGACTAGATGTTCCCCAGAGGTCCCTTCCAACCCCAACCATTCTGTGATTCTGTGGAGATCAAACAAAAAAGGAGCAGGGGGCAGGGGGAGGATAACTTCCTTATTTGAATCAAATTTGAGATTATAATTACATTTCTGGCCATGATCAGCTCCATCTCCAGCCTGACTTTTTCCAGGAAAAGCACCATGATGCCCAGACCTGACAGCCAATGAACAGTTTAGAGGCCAATGTGAAAATTACACCCAAACACTGTAAAGATCCATCCTCCTCCACGTGGAAATGTGTGGAAATGTTTGGAAATGTTATTTAAAAAGTGGCTGTAGCAGTTTCCTTCCATCTGAACCAAGCAGTCCTGGCATGGGGCTGCTGGTGCAGCTGCCCTGGGACACCCTGGCACCCCCAGGTCCCTGCAGCCTCCAGCACTGCAAGGAAAGGGAATGTGGCACTTGTCTCAGTTCACAGTCTGGGGCAGCCGGTGACAGCTGGACTGGTCATTTGACAGCCACTTCTGCTGGGCACAGCAAGGTTTCTCACTGGTTCCTCCCAGCGAGCAGGGCCAGTGCAGTCCCCGGGCCAGGGTGTGCTGAGACCGCTCTGGTTCACCCCCTGCTACAGCCCACAGGACTGAAGTGAAACCCTCTGTGCAATCAGGGTTTGCCTGAGAGTCACTGCAAGTCTTCGATGGCAAAGCACTGTGCAGGCTGTGGTGGCTTTGAACGCTGAAAACCTGACTTGGCGTCTCCTGCAGCAGATCCACCTGCAGTGATGATGCTGCATGCATGGCTGGAAAGCCAAGAAATAAAGTGTATTTCTGGGGAATTGCCAAGTTGCTGAATAACAATGGGACATTTGGTAACAGTAATGAGGCCCCCACTTTGTTTCTGATCAAAAGACACTGTTCAAAATGTGTATCCCATGAATATTAATTACATATGTTTTTGCAGAACCCCAACCCACATTTGCACTGTGTCACAGAGGGAAAATGAAACATTCAAGACAAGAAATACAAAGCTAAAGATGAAACACAGATTTAAACCATGATAGATTTAACTCAGACTCATCTTCAATTATTTGGCACTGCACTTTAATTGTATACAGACTGCATTTATTCTGGGGCCTGTTTTGTCTTCAAGGGTTTCTTCTGGCAAGGCTGAGACAACTGGAGAGAAACTACTGCTGCAGAAACTGCTGCTGTCTCCCCTCTGCCAGGAAACCACGTCCTAACTCATGGGCTGGCCTGCAAGAGCACACAGACAGATTGCAGCAGATGGGCTTTTAGAGCTGATTGCAGCTAGCCAAACCCTTGGGAAGCCCTGAGTGGCCTTACAAAGGATAAACCCCTGTTTTGTCAAGACAGAGCAGTCTTTATTACCCCAAGGAAGTATAATCAGTACTTTTCTATGACAACAAAAGGGCGAGTCTGATCCCATGACCAAAACAGTACTCCTCCAATATGTCATCATTCCGAGATGCTAAAAGCCAGGCTGCCTGAAAGCCATCCTTTACTGGCTGTAAGCTTGTAAAGGAAATTCCACTGTATGTTATAGTATGTAACAAAAATATGGGCCAAAGGAGCCAAGTGATCTGGGCTTTGGTATCTTCTATGTGTGTGTTTTTGTAAACTATGGTGTATGAGTAATGGGGAGCTCATACAGCTCATGGCCTGCTGTCATGAGGTTTTCCCCATAACAGAAGTAATCCTCACCTGCTGGATGGAAGTCTTTCTGCTCAAAGCCATCCTCACACTTCCTAGTGCTCTCTGCCACAGGGCAGTGCCTGCAGCCTCACAAACTCCTAGGGCTGGTCCCCACCACCCGGCCATGGATATTCTGCCTCCTTCTGCCGCTTCCTTCCCTTTCTCTTGCTTCAATTTCTTGTTTCCTTCCCTGAGCTCGCACAGTGGGTACCCAGACACACCTTGCACTAAACAGCGCTTCATGGACTTCATTACTAGTTTGGGCTGCCCCGATATTTGACTACCTGATGCCCAAACTCCAGCTAAAATGACAGAAAACTTAGTGTTTAAATTTATCATTATTTCTAGCAAAAATGATGCTGAAGATCTAATCTCAAACCACTAGCTTTCTCCTCAAAAGTTAATTTTTATTGTGAACTATCCACTCCGCATGGGGTAAGTGATCTCTTTCCCTACCACGTGGGTTTCAGCTGTCAGGCTTTAAGCCTTTACGAGTAAAATTCCAGAAAGTGTCACCCCAAAATCCAGAGGCCTGTAATTACCACCAGCACTGACCTCAGAACCTGTACCTAAAGGAAAACCCTGATGTATTTTTTGGGGAGTACTGTTTGCATCATTGTTTCTAATTATTATTATTTGCTCATTATTTGGCATTTTCCCAGTGTGGATCATTCAGGTTGGAAAAGCTGTCCCAGCCCACCCTGTGCCTGATGCCCACCTTGTCCCCAGCCCAGAGCACTGAGTGCCACAGCCAGTGCTTCCTTGGACACCTCCAGGGCTGGGGACTCCAAACCTCCCTGGGNGTCCACAACTGGGCACAGCCCTGGAGGTGCCCCAGCAGAGCCAGGGGACAATCCCTGCCCAGGTCCTGCTACCACACTATTCCTGATGCAGCCCAGGAACCCGGTCCCGGGGTCTGTGCCGTGGGATCCCCGCTGTCCCTGGGGTCTGTGCCGTGGGATCCCCACTATCCCGGGCTCTGTGCCGTGGGATCCCCGGGCTCTGTGCCGATCCCCGCTCTCCCCCGGTCTGTGCCGTGCCACCCCCGCTCTCCCCCGGCCTGTGCCCTGCCGCCCCCGCTCTCCCGGCCTTACCGACTCTGCCAGCAGCAGCTGCCCCTTGCGGGACCGCAGCAGCTCCCGGGGCGGCAGCAGCAACCGCAGCCCGGGCTGTGCGGACCGCGCGGGCTCGGGCTCCTCCATGGCCGGGCCGGGGCTGGGACTGGGCTGGGGTTGGGGCTGGGCTGGGCTCGGAGTGGGGGCTTGGCCGTGCCTTCCCCCACCCTTTTCCCCCCTTCTTCTGAAGGAGGGAAGCGGAAATCGTGACACTGCGGAAACGTGAAAAAAAGTTTCAGCATCCCCAAAAGTGGGGTCCGTCCCGCCCGGGCCGCCGATAATGCTGGTTTGATCTAATCTGCAGTCCCGCGGCTTTCCCAAGCCATTCTCGACAGACAGAGCACGAAATCACGGGCTGCCCGAGGCCATCGAGTGCAGCCCCCGCTACAGCGTGGGATTCCAGAGTTCGGAATGCACTTCCATGGCACCGGCCAGGGGGCTGAGCTAGGGAATTAGGGAACACAAGGGTGGAAAAAAATCCATTCCTAAGGATGTTTACTGGTACGTTACATTTTTACTGTAAGTACACTTAGTAAATAATATTAAATAATGCACTTAAGCCCACTTGTATTTTCTTTTTATTACAGTTAATTTTCATACAGGTAAAAATATAATTAAGTTTAGAAAAACAGGACAATTTTCTGTGAAGCTTTAACTGCAACGCGGAAACTACATTTGGAAATGCATGAAAACCTTATAAATGACACTTGCAAAAATATACATCAATGCATAGGAAATGAATGAAAATACAAATTCTTTAAAATAGAGTGGTGGAACAACCACCAATGAAGACATTCTTTTATTAACATGGCAATCTTATCTGGCAGGAGTATTCCTTCCTCTATTAAGGCTAATCTTCTTGCAAAGAAGTACCACGTTGACAATGCAGAGAACAAGCAATATAAGACCAAGTACCTATAAAAATAACCGTAATGTTAGTTCCTCCTAACAATCTCTACCTTTTGCTGTAGTGACTCATCTATTGTTCCTCAAAGCAGCAGTAAACACATTTTCCTAGCGTGGTCCCGGCCCTCAAAACACCTGTGTGATTCGAGACAGATGATAAATAACACCCATATTTACATCCCATCAGCCTTTCACAGAGCCATCTACACCCTGCTGTTTGATGTTTGTGTGAAGCCTTGGAGTTGATGTGGTGCTCTCCTTGAAAGCTAAGCTAGTGCTGCATTATGCCAGCCAATGCTTGTATCCTAAATAAAAGCCCTTCTGTCCCTTTAAGGATTGCTTAATTAATGGGATTGGCCCAGTGAAAAGTCAAAATTCATAGAAACAAGACTAGCAGGAAAAAAAACAGTGCTCCTCTCCTCTGAAGCTCTGACTGGGAAACATATTCCAAACTGAAGAAAATGTATGTAAGTATTTAAAAAAAGAGACAACCTCAGGCTGGCAACTGGAAAAATGTGTTTGCAGAACAGCCTTGCTGAGTTAATTTGCTCCAGCTCCTGCCCTTCAGCCTGATCTCACATGGCTTTTTATGCAGACACCGAATTATCTGATCAGAGGGAGTAATGCTAAGGAGAGCACAGCTCAAGGCAGTTTGTGCCTCAGGAGTACAAACTGTGGGGCAATTCTGTTTCTCCGAGAATTAAAGATTCTGCCCAAACTTGTTTTCCCAGCTACCTGCTTAGTCTCCTGCTCCCACCTTTAATTTCTATTAACTTCACAACAAAGAATATAAATCCTATTCTAGCACAGCCAGTCGCTTGATCCAAGAGTGTCTTTTTTTGCTTAGGATACTGTTGCCAGTGAAGACATCAGCTTCCCATCCCGCCATCTCCTAAGCCGAGTCTGAAAATCCCCTGTAGCAGGTTGTAGGTTTCTTTTGGTTGCTTGTCACATTTCAGCTGATCTTGTACTTCTGGAGACTTTAAAAAATATTTTCCCTCCTTATTGTTTATTAATGTTAATTACATTAGTTTCCATTTGAATTAAAAATACCTGTTGCTTAAATTATTAAACTGGTTTGATCTTAACACAAAAGTCTTACCATGATAGTATAAACAAAACCCCTTTTCAACTGACCTAATTCCTCAGTTTGGGTCAGAAAAAAGAGTGTACACATCAGGAGGGAGGTACCAGCATGTCTGTTAAAAAGTTGCAACTCTTTTAACCAAACTGGATAGTCTTAAAAGAGCTATGAATTCTCCCACCTAGGATTTCAAGCCATGGAAATAAATGCAGGTTACTCAAATTAGTAAACTCTAGTTTTCAGTGTTGGTACTTCTCCGTAGTAACTCCTAGATCGTGTAATATCTTTAAATTACTAGTGATTTGAGGATTATTTCCTTTTAGTGAGATACATTGAATGTGCATTCACTTTTGTTTGTGGCTGAGTGTGTTCTGAGACAGTTGTTTTCGTGGTCCCACCGTGACGTAATTGTACCAAGAGATTCAAATCACGTGCACTTTAAGAACTGAAATTCATCAACAATGTTCCTACTTACTCCTCCAGCCAATGTCCCCTTGTTGGTCTTGATTATTATTGCAAACAAGCATGCAACGAGGAGGAACAATGCTGCAATCACCGAGTTGAAAATATCCTGAAACAGCCAGTGGAAGCAAAATATTTATTCTGAACACACCTGAAGAAAAATGTGGAGAGCTCCCAACATGGTACAGGTTGTTAAAAACAGCTGGCTTGCTACGAAAATAAGAGCTACAGGAATATCCATGCGAGACCGACACTGACATCCAGTGGTTTGATGGGAAGAAGAGCATTTGTGATAAAACTTCCTCATTTTACCTTTTTCCTTTTTTTTTTTTGCAGTCAAATTTATGCAACTTAGCTACACTTGACAGACAGCAGGAAATAGATGTACAAAAGGGAGCTAAGAGAACTCGTCAATATTTGAGTGCAAGTGTATGTCTAGTTCGTGATGTGCAGGATGCACAACATGGTGTTGCACAGGGAAGGGAGCAATGCCTGCTGTGGGAGGGGCTGTTATCAGATCTAGCCACCTACCCAGAACTGATGGAACAGAACGCTCTGCTAGAAAAAACTGCTTCAGCATCCATGGGACGCTGAGGTTTGCTTTGCCTGTACAAAAACAATGACTGAGCTGCCTGACAATGACCCTTCTGGCAGGTGATCCCTTCAGATCCAGGCCAGCCGGTGCCCACAGCCAGGGCACATCAGTACTCAGAGCACACCAGTACTCGCAGCCAGGGCACATCTCACAGCTGGGGCACACGGGTACTCACAGGCGGGGGGGCACACGGGTACTCACAGCCGGGGGGCACATGGG
>WBMV01002460.1:38594-61100 GCA_013396655.1 Campylorhamphus procurvoides
CCAGAACAGCCCCCGCACCTTCCCGTCGAGCCGGAGCAGGTAGAGCAGGAAGAACAGGACGGTGATGCCGGTCTCCAGGCCGGACACCGCCAGGAAGGCCTCGTGGGCATTTGAGGCCACGAAGCAGAGGAAGGTCACCAGAGCCAGGACCTGCGGGACGGCGGGGCCGGGGGTCAGCGCCGGGCACCCCCGGCACCCACTCGGGACCCACTCGGTATCCCGGCCCTCCCCGGCCGTACCGGGACACCCGGGCCGTACTGAGGGATCCCGGCTCCTCCCCGGCCGTACCGGGACACCCCCTGCCCCTCGCCGGCCGTACCGGGACACCCCGGCCCCTCCCCGGCCGTACCGCACGGGCGATCATCAGCGCACCCCGCGGCGAGCGGGGGAAGGCGCGATCCACCTGCAGCCACGGCATGGCGGCGGCTGGGGCGGCACCGGCACTGATACCGACGGTGACACCGGCACTGACACCGACTTTGACACCGGCACTGACAGTGACACCGGCACTGACACCGGCACCGCAACCGCGGGACGCCGCCCCGGATCTGGACGATGCCCGGGGCGATACCGGAGGTGACGCCTCGGCCGATGCCGGAGGTGATGCCAGGGGCGGTGCTGAGCGCGGTGTGAGGGCGGTGCCGAGGGCGGTGTGAGGGCGGTGTGAGGGCGGTGTGAGGGCGGTGCCGAGGGGGCGGTGTGAGGGCGGTGCCGAGGGCGGTGTGAGGGCGGTGTGAGGGCGGTGTGAGGGCGGTGCCGAGGGGGCGGTGTGAGGGCGGTGCCGAGGGCGGTGTGAGGGCGGTGTGAGGGCGGTGTGAGGGCGGTGCCGAGGGGGCGGTGTGAGGGCGGTGCCGAGGGCGGTGTGAGGGCGGTGTGAGGGCGGTGTGAGGGCGGTGCCGAGGGGGCGGTGTGAGGGCGGTGCCGAGGGCGGTGTGAGGGCGGTGTGAGGGCGGTGTGAGGGCNGGGCCCCGCGGCAGCGCCGGTCGTGAGTGCGGGGCGGGGGGGACGGGAGGGGTTGGGCGGCCGACCAGAGCGGCACCCCGGGATGAGCTGGGGAGGGTCAGACCCTCTGTAGGGGGCCAGGATCAGACCAGCCTCTGGGGGAGCAGAACCGGGGTCAGGCCCTCGGCGGGGGCAGGATCAGCTCAGACTCTGTAGGGGAACAGAGGGGTCAGCCCCTCTGGGGTAACACCAGTCCCTCTGTAGGGACAGCACCAGTGTCCCTATGGGAACAGCACCAGTCCCTCTGTAGGAACAGCCCTAGCTCCCCCGGGCTCCCATCGCTGCCCGCTCCGTTCTCTGCGGGATGAGGGGTCGGTCTGGTCCCCAGCTGGGCTCCCGCAGGTTGTACACCGCCGTTTGGAGGTGCAGGGCACCTGAACTGCTTGTGCTGCAGCTGCCCTGGAACCTCCACCCTTCCCCTGCCCTGCAGCCCGGCCTGTGGAGCCGGCGGGGGCTGCGCCCTCAGGGCCTCCCAAATTGCCTGTTCCCCACTCTGAGGAGCAGCAGGGTCATTGCAGGGTTACTGCAGGGTCACAGCAGTGTGATGACAGTGGGACACTCACCTTCGACTGTCGGTGGTGTCAAGGACAGCGGTGAACTTCAGCTGCAGCTGTGCCAGCCTGTGCCACAGGGTGTCTGTTACCTAACAATAATGGCCTAACACCTGGAAGGTTGTTTGATATAGGTATATATATATATATCTACAAGCAGTCATGTTGAACAATAGAGAACTTCAAAACTTCATGGAGGGACTCACACTGAGAAGCTCAGTGAACTAAGTTATGAAGACCTCCTTGATTTTAACTGTTGTTTATTTCCATTCTAGATAAACTTCTCATAAAGAAAGATGATAGAAAGAGAGTTGTAAGTATTTTCAATTTGTTCAGTAAACAATGTAAAATGTGCAGCCCCTTTCATTATAATTTCATTATAATCTGAGCATGTGTATATTGGAAGTTGTGGCTGTGTCACTGTGTGGTGCTGAGTCTGGCACTGGGTCATGCTCAGTGCAAGGCTGTGCTTGTCTAGTTCTGTAAATTCCAGTAAAAGTGTGAGGGATTTTTGAAAAAATTGTGAGGGATTTGTACAAAAATTGTGAGGGATAAAATCATGAGAGATTGTGTCAGGACAGGTGTCAGCTGAGGTCAGTGTTGTGTGTGTAGCCTTGCCATTGCCCTGTATACAATCCTCTCTGGGAGGTGGGAGTTGGTTGTTTTTTTCTTCATTTGGAATATAATCATTTGACGCTATAAATTATTTTAAGACAACTGAATAAAATCTCTTGGTAAAAATGATAGTGCCTCTTGAGGTTTAAGCAGTCCTTCCCAGGAAATAATCTCATAAGGCACTAACCTGCTGGCATGGGGAAGGTACATTTGCACACACACTGCTCTTCTCACAGTGACTCTGTTTTTCATCAGATATGTATCGAGGGGAACATTGCAAGTGGAAAAACAACATGCTTGGATTATTTTGCACAAACTGCCAACATTGAGGTACTGGATGTACAGTTCTTTGTCAGTATTTCCATCATTCAACAATGGCTTGTCCTGGACAGAACTGGCAGTACAGAGGTGTTGTCCTCAGGTGCATGAGAAAGGAGCAGCAGGTTGTGAGCCAGGGGTACCTCACAATGAGGTACTTCCCATCCCCAAACTTTTTATAGTCAAATTGCAGAAAAAGTAAAAAAGTACTGGATGCCAAAATATCAGTAAAACCTGCGTATCAGAGTTTGTACCTCTAAAGTAACAGCAACCCCCAGGAGTTGGACATGCTTGGACATGCCTGTTTGCTATTTCTTGTCACGGAAATCTGAGATGGATCTTGTAATAAGCAAAGCAAAGAAAGAAGGCTGTAAAAATACTGATGTCACATAACTGTGATCCCAGTGAATAGGTGTCTTTTTTGAAAAATGGAAAATCTGTTAGGACTGTTTCTGGAGATCTCTTAGACTGACATAGTATTTGATTTCATGTTGCTTAGAACAATCTTAGGGGAAGGGCAGGCTTGTATTTTAAACAAAAGATCAAACCTCAGTGAACAATTGGTTTTGTGTACAAAGTGGACAATTGGTTTTAGGTACAACAGATATTAATCCTTTTCCCAGCAGACCTGGCAATACATTTGATAGTTTTAGGAGGCCTCATGGAAATGCTGGGTTGCTAGATGTTATTTGGTAATTTAACTGGAAAGATCCTTATGGAGTAATTAACTGTTAACCTGAAGGATAGCAGACTTTAACTTGCATATAGTTCAACATTTTCTAAATTGCTAGTTAACTCCCTTGGGCCTGGCTCTACAGTGTGGTTGGAGTTTTAGACCCTACTTGAACCAGGTACATCTCTTGTGAATTTACCTATTCAGGACAGAAGCTTTTCTGAGTAGAAGTTTTGAATACATTTTGTTTGTTAGAACACAACCATAAAATGAAAACTAACATGATAGGTGTCTGATCCTCTTTCTGCCAAGTGTTACTTCCTGAGAGGAATTTGTGAGGCAATGGGCAGGTCATTGAAATGCAGTCAGTACTCTGCTACGCTGTTCTTTCCTTTACATGGAACTGATTTTGACTCAGAAAACTGAAATTCTATCCAGTCTCATTAGGTGTTTCACTTTGGCAGTTTAAAAGTGCTAAGATGATGTGGTATATTGATATTTTTCTATTTTTAGAGGTTTTGTTATTACCTTTTGTGTTATATGACTCAGTGCTGTTTTTCAGAGGGATGAGCTTTCCAATATAAGTTGTGAATACTCTGCTTTACTGAATGAGTTTTCTTTAAAAATAGTGGTAGACTTGTAGAATGACATAAAGTATTTTGCATCTGAAACATATTTAACATGGGCTAATTCTTTTTAACAAGGTTTTGAAAGAACCCTTGACCAAGTGGAGGAATGTTCGTGGTCATAATATCCTGGTAAGTGGCAGAAATTATTTCTGCAACTACAGTGACTATTATTCTAGAAAGATGTGTGACAACTTATTACCAACCAGCAAAACTCTTAGGAAAGGTGTGGGCAGAATCTCACACAGCAAAAAATAAAGATCCAGGAACCAAAGATTTTTTTTTATTGTGATTAAGACATGCATATAATAGAAACATATCATATAAAATGTGGTTTCAGCAAGGACTGGATCTCTTACAGGGTGTGAACTAAAGAAATTCCCAGAAAGGTAAGTCCTGAGTGTGACAGTTGTTTCTTTAGAACTTAGACCTGTTTCAAAGAATGTCACTCAGAGCAAGGGGTGGATCTGATCAGTTAACGTTGTTTGACTGGAGCCCTGTGCACAGCTTTGATGTCCCCAACATAAGAAGGACATGGAACTGTTGGATCAAGTCCAGAGAAGGCCACAAAGTTGGGAACAGGACTGGAGCACCTTCCCTATGGAGACAGACTGTGAGAGCTGGGGCTGCTCATCCTGGAGAAGAGAAGGTTGTCCGGAGACCACAGAGCACCTTCCAGTGTCTGAAGGGGCCAGCAAGGAGAGGGATTGTTCCTCAGGAGCTGGAGTGACAGGACAAGGGGAAATGGATTCAAACTGACAGAGAGCAGGGTTGGAGTAGATGTTAGGAAGGAATTGTTCCTCAATGAGGGTGCGCAGGCCCTGGCACAGGTTGCCCAGAGAAGCTGTGGCTGCCCCATCCCTGGAAGTGTCCATGGCCAGGTTGGACAGGGCTTGGAGCAGCCTGAGATAGTGGAAGGTGTCCATGCCCATGGCAGGGAGGTTGGGAACAGATGAGCTTTAAGATCTCTTCCAACCCCTTAACATTCTATGACTGCTGAAGACTCAACCCAGTGAAGTGTTGAGCCTTTCTGTTGTCTTTTAGCTCCTTGGAACTGTTCCCCACGAGGACGTCCCTGGGTCAGAGCTGCACTGTGAGGCAGCCGCCAGGGCTCTGCACCTGACACTGGCTTTGCTGGGCTGGTGGGAGTTGTCCTGATGTCAGGGCTCTGCTTGGGGATCCTCTGCTCTGCAGGAACCTCATCACTGGCTGAGGAAGGGGTTGTGCTCAGGCTGGTGGGATTTGCTGCCAACAAGGCATTGTGGACATAGCCCACAGGACACATGCCCAAAGGTGTATTTGATACCATCAGGTCCTGGAAAAGTAAATTCTCCCTGCTAAGAGTTACTGATGCCTTACTTTCTTATTGTTAGTAGAGGGGTGAGGCATGCTTGGCATCATGACAGCAGTCTGCGTGTTTTGGAACACTTTGAGAAAGTCTAATCTTGGGTAGGGAGAGGAGGAAGTCAGATCTGTGGGCTGAAGCTGTGCTGCTGGCTTAAAACTTGTCACCTCACCAAACAGACACTGATGTTTTATTTTGAGTAAGATCTTTTCTCTGCTTTGCAGGATAGACTTGCTTGTAAGTGTATGTGTGTGTGGAATTGCAGCAATCAGAAAGAGTGGAGGAGCTACCTGAGTACTGCTTTGAGGATCCTCTAGGAAGAACAGTTGTCTGTGTTCAAAGACACTTTTTCTGAGGCCCAGACCATACTTCCTGGAACCATATATACTTTCTGGATGGACTGGGGATACTGAGAGTCTGTCAGTGCACAAAAATAAAGTTGTAGATACAGATATGGTTTTTTAATTACTAAACATATTTGAACTGTCTAACATGAGCTGTGCCTTGGTTCTGACTGTTCCGTGTGCAGAGTACTTAATTCTTGCTGACTTCTGCAAGCCTTCCACTTAGGACCAGAGACATAATTCTTACATCTGCATTGTGGAGAGCAAATGCTAACTTAATTCTTGTCAAAGCTGGTGTCAGCTGTATAAGTGCCCTTCTCTTAGCAATGCTGCTGTACTGCAAAAGCTTGCTAAATACCAACTTCACTGTGTTGCTGTTTGACCTAAAAAATGTCTCTGTCTTCCTTCCACCTCCGACCTCAGGGCTTAATGTACCAAGATGCTTCAAGATGGGGCATAACGTTACAAACTTATGTCCAGCTGACCATGTTGGAGCAGCACACCAGACCCATGGTAAAGAAACATTTCTAATTTAAGAAATTATTTGTGAGTGCTAAATTCTTTCAACCTTGTATCCAAGAGTTAGGATGCTGTTGTGTTTGTTTCTTGTTCTTGTAGTGAGTAGGAATTTTTGTGGTGCAAAGATGTGTGCTCTGAGGGCAAAACATCTGCCTGCTCAGAACTTTTACTTCCCCAAACTAGTACTGTTGGTTTGGCACCAGCCTTAGGAGCTAGAAATCTCTTCCTCATCTCATGTCAATGACTTCTCTGTAATTTTGCTATTTAAAGTCTTTGGCAAACATTAAATAATCTTGTGTTAGAATTCATTTAGCCATTGCTTTTTGTGTTTGTTCCAAGTACATCTAACATTTTCTACTGCTTTTTTTTCAGATAGTTTACATCCTTTTTTTCTTGCAATATTTTCTTTTTCTATATCGATGTTTTAATTTTCTATTAAGATTTGTTTATTCTCTTTCCTTCAAACGCCTTTCATTACTTTCTATGCTGTCTTTCATTCCCTGATTATAAGAGCTAATCTTAGATGCCATGCTTGTATCTTAATGATTGTTCTTCTGTTTTATATTCTGGATTTGTGTCAGGGCAAACTTTCAGCAGTACCACATATGAGAGTGATACCACACATGTATTTGAAGAGGTGTTTTTTCCAAGACAATAGAAGTCTTCTTCTATTGCAGAAAAGGTTAATTCAAAAATTCCTGAGGATTTCCCTGCATTTCAGTCTGAGCTTTGCTGCCATTTGCCATCTCAGCCTTCTGCAGCCATTTTTACTTCCATGGTCATTGAGGTCCAGAAATCCTGGTTGGAAAGAGCTCTGCCAGGCTGGTTTGCTCTGCAGGGACCAAGAGTGTCAGAGGGTCTCCCTGCTCCAAAATAAAATGCAGATTGAACATATGCAGGACTGGCTGAGGCCAGGGCTGTCAGGTGCAATTATTTCTTTTAAAAGTTCTGTTTTTTTCGTTGAGTTTGTCTGATGTTACTCCTGTGCTATGACCCAGTAACACACTTGAAGGGGCAACAATTCAGGCAGCAATAGTTCCCATTGCTCTGCAGATCCCAAGTGGATTTCTGCTTCTTTGTACCCTGAGTTACCTCCAGCTGCTCAGCTGAATGCTGAAAATTGTGTATGAGTAAAAAATTAGCGATGTACCTGTTTAATAATGCAGTGATCATAAGAAAGATCAGTAGTCCTTGTTTATTTGTGGTTCCCATGCTCCCATAAGTTTGCTTGTCACAAAATCTGAGAGAAGGATCTGAAAATCATATGTGTTTCGTATAATTGCAATATGAGTCTGAAGAGATAACAGGCATGCTGAAAGCTGTACACTGTCAAGTTCTGTTTTGTAGATTTCCCCAATACGAATGATGGAGAGATCAATTCACAGTGCAAAACACATCTTTGTGGAAAATTTGTATCGGAGGTATGGTGTATGGTTTTCTACTTTGCTGTCTTGGATTAATTAATTTTTGCACGTATACATATATATATAAATCAACTGATAATTTGTTTGGTAATGTGCATCTAAGTAGCCTGTGAAGTCTGTCAGTTCTGTGCTGGGACAGGATGTGCTACCCACTGGTAGAATCAAACCTGTAGGACATGGAGAACCTTTTCCAGCCCTGCTCCTGTGTACTTAACACGCAGTATTGTTTAGACACCATCTACTGAAGTTATCTGCTCTCCAGCTGAATAAAAAAATCTTACTTAAATCAAAGCAAACACATGCTGAACAGGTAAAAACTCATGAGGATATAGAGAATAACACTGTGGGAAGGAGGGAACTAGGTAGTGGTATCCAACCCAGCATCCAGGACTGGTGTTTCTTGCAAGCAGGAACTCGAAGGAGAAGCAGGAACTCAAGTCACATGCTCTTGCTGAGAATCAGGATTCACAGGAGCAAAACAGGCTGCAAACCTTGTCAGGCTGTGAGTAAAGAAAGAACACTCACTTGTTACCTGCCCCATGCATAACTGACCCATCCCAAACTAACCCAAACAGTGCAGTAATTAGCACTGGGGGGTTTGGTTTGATTCGTTTGCAAGACTGACCCTCTGTTGGCGGGGGGTGTGTAACAGATAACATGTTGTTTTAGTGGGTTTTTCAGTGGCTTTAAGGGATGAACCCAGTTTGTTGCCACAAGGTGTCATCCATGCTGCAGGAATGGCTTTGGAAGTTGGGAGAGGCACAGTAGAATGTGAGGCAAACAGAGACATTATTTATCCCAGTCTGTATATAGGGGAAGCATCCTGAAATATCCTTCTCATTTTTAATTACTGACTTTTCAATGTAGACCAAGTGGTTTTGTCTCAAAGACTCAGAACTTTGTTGCTATGAGGCAAAGTCTGCTTGTGTCAACTTTATGTTCCTTTTGGAATAACATTTTAAGGGCATCTAAGGTGTTCCATGGCTTTGGCACTTTTTAATACTGGATGAGAAGCATTTGCTTTGTTGCAGCAAGCCAGCAGGCAGCTGATGCTGCCAGTAGCAAGCCAAAAGAAAAGGGTTTGTAAAAGGATTTTAAGTAAAACAAGGAATAATTGGGCTATATGAAAACAGGTATTTTTGTGTCACAGTAAAAAACCCAGTAAATCTGGTCTCCCTCATGCCCTGTCTCTGGTAGTGGCCAAAAATAAACTGCAGAGCAGAGGTTATTTTGTGCTTTCTTTTCTGTAAGAGATGGTATTGCTTAGGGTCCCATTCCTATAGATGGGGAAGAATCTTAGAATTGTTTAGGTGGGCAAAGACCTTTAACATCATTAAGTCCAACTGTTCACCACTAACCCATGTCCCCAAAGGCCACATCCACATGGATTTTAAATCCCTCCAGGGATGGCGACTGGCGGGCTACTCTGGGCAGCTGTGCCAGTGCCTGACCACCCTTTCCATGAAGAAATTTTTCCTAATCTCCACCCGGACCCTCCCCGAGCACAGCTTGAGGCTGTTTCCCCTTGTCCTGTCCCTGACCCCACCTGGCTTCCCTTCCTGTCAGGGAGTTGGAGAAGCTGAGAAGGTTCCCCCTGTTGCTGTTGTCTACACAAACTCTGCTGCTTTAAGAGAAGGATCAGTTGAAGCAAGGCATGAAGAGCTGTGGGAATATCAGAAATAACCAGTTTTGGCTCTGCAGGCTTTTTTCCAGAGAGAGAAATAGAGGAAGATTTACAGTGATAGAAGGCTTCATTTGGGAGCAACTGCTGTGTCTTTGGCACACAGAGATAGGCGCAAGTGTCTGAGCTCAATGCTGTGATTGCAGACTGAGTGCAATTGTGTCTGAGTTGGGCACTGAAAGGCACACTCATGTCAGGTGTAAAACTGGGAGAATTCTAGATGTGTGCACACTTATGTACATGATGTGCTGCAGGGTGAGCACCAGCACTTCCCTCTGTCCCCTTTGAATTCATGGTTATTTATGATACAAAGCTTGGCGTGGTCATGTTGAGCCTCTGCAGTGAAAGCTTGACATGGTAGGAGTCAAATGTCAGCAAACAACAGAAATGAAAACACCTCTTTGTACCTTTTGCATTCCCTGTACTGCATGGATCCTGAGCCTTATCCAGAATCCTCACAGGATTATCCAAGGCCCTCTATGACACAGGGAAAGCAAAGGCAGGTTGTTTGCAGGGCAGGTCACTGCAGAATTGACTTGGATGTTACCATCTTTTAGGGTAAGAATAGTGGGGCTTTTTCTTATTTCCAGTTCCTTTTGACCTTCCAGTTCTCCCTGTTTATCCTGGAGAAACGTAGCAGAATCAGTATTTGGCTTATGTAGGTCCCTGCTACCCAGGAATGTCTGTGGTTGGTGTACTAGAAGAACAGCAATGACTCACTATCCCATTTTTGAGGTGGAATATTCCATTTTTGAGGGTGGGAAATCCAGCTGGGTGGCAGATAAAGAAGGGAGGTGGTACAAATAAGGGCTTTGCTTTCTTACATACTCAAGTGGAAATACCTTTCTGTGTTACCTTTACTCAGCTTTGCTACTGATCAAAGCATGTTGCCAGGAGAATGATTTAGCCATCTGTGGAATCTCATCCTTCAGCCCAACTTAAAATGTAACTGCTCTGAATCCTTCAGCTGGAGAGGACAGGAGCCTCCCAACTCCATCTCTTTTCATATTTCTGTTGCAGAGGCTTTTAGGAAAGTGTGTGGAGTTATCTATTACTGTCACCAGTTTGGAAGACAGGATAATGTAAAACTAGTAATATTTGACTACTAGGAATATGGTAATAAGTGAAAATTCTGATACTAATAAAACCAGAATGTTTTTATTATAAAATACTAATGTGATCCTTAACATGTCCACTTTAACTCCCTTCTATTTGAGTTGTCTGATATTTTACTATTCTTGCGGAGATAACTTTGGGACAGTTGCCTCCAATGTTGTCTATGCTCTCTGAGTACAGAATTCCAGTTAAGCATGTTGGATATTCCACTACTCTTTCCACAAATGTTTCTTACAATGGGAGTAAATTTATTTATACAGTGACATTATTTTTTCACTGCTCTTTACTGTGGCATCTGTAATGAATTGTCAGTTCTGCTGAGTAAATCCAGCCCTTTTGGTGACATGCACTGCAGACAGATTTGAAATGAGCCTGATACAAAGAACCTGAGCACTAACTAAGCACTCTCACAGATTTGTTGTTATTGTACGTATGTCACTGTGGTAACGTTTTCTTCCTAGTCACCAAGTAATTATTTCTTAACTGTAATGGAAAGAAATAATTAATGTTTGTAACTGCTAATAATAGAAATTTTGTTTGAATAAGTATTAAAAAAAAAGATTTAGTCTTTCTATTGTACAGACAATGGTTTATGTGGCCTTCAGTTTGGGTGGGAATAATATTTGTGTTTTCATTTCATATATGCTGGAGTAAATGGAGAGTAATTCTAGTGATGACTCTTATGTTTGTTCAGTGGAAAAATGCCAGAGGTGGATTATGCTGTCCTAAGTGAATGGTTTGACTGGATCAAGAACAATACTGATGTTTTGGTGGATTTGATAGGTAAGATTTTGATGGGATCTGGAGGGCTGTGTTTGTGGATGGGTTTCTTGACTGGGAGTAAAAACAATTGTTTCTTGAGTCATAATCACATTATTTAATGTAATAGTAGTTGCAATGTGTAGCATCAGACAGCAGGAATTTTTGGGTGGTTTTTGATTGATTAATGGTAATGCCAGAGGGGAGGTTCAGTGGTGGTGCCCAAGTCAGGATTCTTTCCTTCTATAGTTTGTCAGGTAAATTTTTTTTATGCTTTTCAAGCTGATCCTTGAACATAACTATTATATTTTTTGTTACAACAGTTTATCTGAGGACTTCTCCTGAAGTTTGTTATGAAAGATTAAAGACACGGTGCAGGGAAGAAGAAAAGATCATTCCTCTGGTAGGGAATTCCTCTGATACATGTGATTACTAGGAGCTTTAAAAACATAATGATTCCAATACTGAAATGGTATCCTGAGTGTATTGCCAAAATGTGATGCAGCTGTTTCCACTGCAAACTAGAACCTGAGTATTTAATTTTGATTTATTTTTAAAAAATGATCTGTCATGCACACTGACTTTCCCTAATGTTATGTTTTAGTAATCAGTGTATTATAGCTGACTTTAGGTGAGTATTAATCAACTGTTAATCTTCTCTAAGATGTAAAAAGTCAGTTGTTTTTGTACCATTAAATGGCATAAAAGCACCCAATTGAAGCACAAATACCTGGGCATGCAGGTGCTGAAGATTACCTGGGCACTGTTGTCTGCTGTTAGCAGGATGTTTTTGCATAAAAAGAGTCTCTGTTTGGGTCTGAAAAGAAGCAACTTCTTGAAAATTACAAGTGTGGGAATGTGCTTTAAAACAAACTGTAGTAATGGAAGGATCACTTTCAGTGCCAGCTTAGTGAATGGCCCTTCATCCAGCAGGGCTGCTAAAGAAAGCCTCACCAGCCATGTGTGTGGCTTCCTCTGCATGTCTTCTGGATCTCCAGTGCAGGGGAGTCCAGCAGAATCAGCTGGTCAGCTGAGGAGATGTGCAGAGACCTGCATTTTGGGCCATGTGGAACTTTGCCTTGAGAATAAATCCTCGCTGTGATGGATTTGAAGAGTCCGGGAGTTAGTTCACAGCTCTGCTGAGGGCTGGGGGGAGTAGTTAGGGATGAACAATGTGCAGTGGTCTCCATGAAGGAAATACCAATAGTTCCTGATGGGCAGAAAAGCTTTTAGAGGAAATTGAGTCAGTCAGGAGAAAGGGACCTGGGAATTTTAGTAAAATGTATTGACACAGAAAGTGCCTCCAATACATACTCTTTGCAGCCTCACCATTTGTGTCCTTACTTCTCTGTGTTGTATTTTCCTCGGTAAAATCTTGAACCACATTATACCTGTGGGAGAGAATCATGGTTGCTTGATCTTAAAAGGAGCTGAGAGCCCTGTGCTCCTGTAAACTGTGTCTTTGAGGTTCTTCATGGAGTAAAACCTTATACTGGGAATTAGTTTTTCCCAAGAAACCTTCAGATGCTTTTTATTTTTTGTTAGTGGAAATATCTAATGCTGGCTTTTGTGTACGTTTCTTAACTACTTACCAAATGGATAAAAATTGCATCCCTGGGCATATATGTTATTTCAGTGCCTCTTTTCTAGGAATATTTAGAAGCCATTCATGAGCTCTATGAAGAGTGGCTCATTAAACGTGCACTGTTTGAAGTTTCCTGCCCAGTGCTTGTGAGTATTACTTTAATTATAACCAATTAGGCATATGGAGGATTGTACTTTTCAAATAATAAGAGTATTATTTAGTGGTAAAAGTAGATAAATCTGCTTTTCTGGTGATCTTTGGAGAAGGATAGTCATAAAACTATTGATAGATGTGTAATGTATAGCATAAAAGTGTGTTTTTTCATCTCTTTGTGGAATTTGAGGGTCTGTTCACTGTGATTGGTTACAGGATCAGCCATGTAGCTTTCCAGGGAATGCCACATTCCACAGAGAAAGTGAGTTGGACAAACCCCTAGGAATATATTGGTTTGGCTTCAGTGGTAGTCCTGTTTTGTTTTGCTCAAAAATCCCCCATGTTTTGTAGTGTCAATAATTTCTAATGTTCATGTTCTTCTTTTCAAGGTTATTGGAGCTGACCATGACATGCAGAAGATGATAGAAAAGTATGAAGAAAAACGGGATCAAATACTAAACCCACCTAATAGACAACACCATCTATAGAAGTCTGTGATTGTTTTATCAAATAATGTTTATGAACTCTCATTTGGTATTTTCAATATTTAAATATAATAGTTTTTGGTTTTGCACTGGGCTTTGTAGAATGTTGTGGACTTACGCCTATGAAATGTTTAGGTACAAGGCAGATCAGGATACAAACCAATCCCCTTCCGTGTTTTTAGGCTCTCCATCAGCTTTATTGTGTCAAATCTTTTCTCCTACAATGTGTCTGTTTCTCATTTCCCACTTCACTGCTGCTTCCTAGAAATAACCTAGGTCTCTTCTTTATTCTTTCCCTACAGAAAACCCTGTTTTTGTAATTTAAAATAAATGGTTTGTTACAACCTGCTCCTGAGGAAGAGTAACTGAGGCTCCTGTTCATAAATCCTGTGGGGTGAATTGGGCTGAGAGGACCCCGATGGCCAGTGTGTGTATGGGGGAGGTCACACAAACAGGCCCACCTCGGTGCCCAGCAAGGTTATGGAGCAGACTCCTTGGGATTGATCACAGAGCACACACAGGACAACCAGGGGATCACACCCAGCCAGCATGGATGTAGGAGGGGCAGGTCCTGCCTGACCAATGTGATCTACTCCTTTGACCTGGTGACCTGCCTGGTGGATGAGGGCAAGGCTGTGAATGTGTCTGCCTGGCCTTCAGCAAAGCCATTGACACCATCTCCCCTGTCAGTCCCAGCACAGCTGCAGCCCAGCTTGGACAGGGGCACTCTCTGCTGGGTTAGGAACTGGCTGATGGGTGGGCCCAGAGAGTGCTGGGCAATGGTGCTGCACCCAGCTGGCATCCAGGCACCAGTGGTGTCCCCAGGGGTCAGAGCTGGGCCAGTCCTGTTTAGCTTCTCTACTGATGACCTGGCTGAGGAGACTGAGTGTACCATAGCAAATTTGGGTGTGAGGGTCAACAAGACCAAGTGCTGGGTCCTGCACTTTGGCCACAACCCCTGCAGCTCCAGGCTGGGGCAGAGGGGCTGCAAAAGGCCCTTGGGGTGATGTGACAGCAGCTGGACATGAGTCCAGGTGGGCAAGAGGCCAAGGGCACCTGGGCTGGACCAGGAATAGTGAGGCAGCAGGACCACGGCAGGGATTGTCCCTCTGCACTCAGCAGAGCTGAGGCCACATCTTGAGGGCAGTTCTGAGCCCCTCCCAGAAGAGGGACACGGAGGGGCTGGTGTGTCCAGGGAAGGGAACAGAGCTGGGAAGGGGCTGGAGCAGCAGGAGCAGCTGAGGGAGCTGGGGGGGGGTCTCAGCCTGGAGAAAAGGAGGCTCGGGGGGGACCACTCCCTACAACAACACAAAAGAAGGTTGTAGTGAGGTGGGGGGTGATGGGACCAGAGGGCTTAGTCTTTAGCTGCACCAGGGGAGGTTTAGGCTGGACAACAGGAAGACTGCTCACAGAAGGGGTGATTACATATGAGAATAGGCTGCTCAGGGAGGTGGTAGAGTCCCCATGCCCAAAGGTGTTCAAGGAATGAAAGAGGTGGATATTCTTTTTATCTTAGAGGAAGCAAGTGAAGTCCATCAAGTGAAAGCAGCTTTTTTGAATAGGTCTTACCAGTTTGAAATCGTGGGTATTCTAACCCTACCTACACTTGTGCAATTCCACTCAATCCAGCAAGTTCCTTCTGCTCTACATGCATCACAACACAGCTGTAGTTCTGCAGGTAACGAGGCACCAGCAGTCCCACTGAATTCAGTGGCTATAAAGAAAACAGAACCCAAATCCCCGTTTTTGTAAGTGATTGAAGAAAGGCTTTCAGACTCTTACCCCTCAGTTTCTGTAGAGGGCTTATTTCTCTCCAGTGTTCATGACATCCCCAGCCTTGCTATGGCTGAGCTGAGGAACAGTGAAAACTTAGGGGCACCGAATGGTATCTATTGTTCCTTTCAAATGTTATAAAATTCTACAATTGATTTAACTGTTTTGGGTTCTTACTTCTTTTTATAAAAAAAATACAGATGGTTCTTTGGGTTTAGACCACGATCAGTTTATTATGACCTACAGGTACTTGGGAGAGAAAACCAGTGGGGTTTTCATTCTCAGGCTCATCAGCTGTTGAGTTGCCCTTCATTTGAGCTTTACCCTCGGAATGTTCCCTTCAAGGTAATCCTTTCAATGCAGCAACTTGGACTGTTTTCACATTACTTTCTCTGGGTAATTTTAGGGGAATGATCCCTGAAGTACAGAAGATATCTATTTTCTTTCCCCTAACAATTTTGGTTGGTTTAGCTGGAGCAAGCAAGGCTTCGGTGAGCAGTCTGATCACTTATTACAGACAGTGCCTGGCACTTGTTGGAGGACATAAATAGTCAATTATATGGCTTTACAACAATACCTGATGGCATTTCTGCTTCTCTTGCAGTTTTGTGGTGTGACTAAAGACCATTGCATTGAAGGGACTGCACCAAGTCAAGAAATGCAGTTCACGTCTTGTTAGTCCAATGATGGACTGTTTTTTTTCCTAAATCACTACAATTTCATAATAATGAGTGCACTGAGTGTTTCCTGGTGAAGTACTAAGTTAGTACACTAAAGCTTGTGACTCCAGTAATGCCATTCTATTGGTCTGTTGTAAATCTTTAGAATTCTTGCTTTAAGACAAGATTTTATGTGCTAAGTAATTATCTTATTGAAGCTTATTTGTAGGGCGATAGTGGTTGTTCTTAAAACCTCCTGTTAAACTTTCAAAACTTTTTCTTCTATCAAAGCGTCAAAAGAACTATTTATTTTTAAACGGTTCTATAAATTTGAAGTTTGGTCATCTGCAGTTTGTTCTTAATTCTAATTTTATTCTGGGTTGTAGAAGCTTAGCATTTATATTTTGCACAGTCCAGAAAATATCACTTAATGGTTTAGTACAGACAGTCTTAGAGCCCACAGGATGTCCCTGTTATTTGTTAGGGAAGAGCCCTGTGAACACATTTCTCCATAATACCTGTTTCTCACAGCCCCACCAAAAGCTGAAGGCAGACCTTGCTGTGAGCTTGGGCAAAGTTCTGTTTCTCCCACACTGCTGGAACCAGGGCATGACAAAACTTCATCCACTGGTTGTTCAAAAAGCACATCTTTACATTTTAGCTCCTGAGCTTTTTCCTAGTGTAATCCACATGCTCCTCCTTTAATTTTTGGGGGGATAAAAGTAAATTATAAACAATTTATCCTAAATTAATTTCAGCTATTAACTGTACATGAAACAACAACAAAGCATTTTTAACATCCCAAAACAGAGCCCCATATTAGTCACTGTGAAGAAAATTAACTACCCCAGCCAAAACCAGCACAATCGAAGTGCTACTGAAAAAGCTACTTGAAGCACTATTAAAGAGTCTTTCTATTAAGAAGCAATGAAGACTACACTTAAATACCGCACCACTGGCTGGGTGCTTTTCTAAGTTAATTATATGTTGTGTATGACAGAGGCTGTTGGTGCTGGGACTCCAGCCTACAGCTGATCCAACACTCCTGTTCCTTCTCAGCACAGGCTTTTCACACAGCACTCCCACTTCCAGGATATCCCTGATCCTGGCTCTGGTGCCCCCTGGGACCCTTTTCTGATGGATTTTTCCCCTGCCACTAAAATGGCAAAGAATGGCAGTTTTTCTCCTTCATTTTAGAGAAATTAACTGGTTTACAGAAAAATTATGTGAACTCCTGCTGCAGAATTAAGTGGCAGGAGCAGGGACAAGGGAAAAGGCACCAGTCACTGGACTGTTCTGGCGACACTGAACAGTTATGATGCTCAATGCTTCTCTTGAAAACTGTGGTGGCAGCCACAAAGTATTTTGGTTAAAAAAGGAGGTAGGCACAGAACCTGTAATACAGGTTATTCACTCTACAAACCCAAGAGTGTTCGCAGGGCTGTTTTTCCCTCTTCAAATCTAGAGGAATGTCACCAAGCTTTCTAAACTTCTTCTCAGCTGAAGACATGAGAAAGATCAGCTCACAACAGCCTCAAAGGAATGCATCGAGTCAATGGAAAGACACTCCAGTACAGCATTTGTAAAGGTATAAAGCTGGGTCATCCAGTTTAGAAGAATCTACCTTGGACTGGAAGTATGCTCCAGGAGTAGGTCTGTGAAAGGGGGGAAAAAAAAGGCAGTATGCTTAACTGAAGAAACCTCCCTGGCATTGGAACAGCAGAAGGAATCTGCCTAATGGACTGAATGCATTTAAATTTATGGAAGTTGCCTACCCTTTAGAAAGGTGACCCTTCAGGTTTCCTTGCCAAAGGGGCCATTAAGAATTTGTATAACTACTTCAGATTTTTACTGTCCAAAAGCAGTGATATGTTTGTGGTTTTTTTAAAATTGTTTTGACAAAGCTAATAATCCCTTTGAAAAGATGATCAAGGCCACAAGTGAGAGTCAAAAACTCCAGGCAGATGACAAATAAAGCACTGGTAGTCTCAAGTGTGTTGGTATAACCTTCCTGGGTCGGTTCTATCAATAATGACATAAGGCTCCTGGTTTTCACTTAGTTCTGAATTACAGTTCTCCAGCTTTACTTCCCTGGATTCAGGAGAGTCACGTTCAGGCTGCAGGAGGGTCCTTCTCCCCTGTGTGCTGGTCCTTCTTGTATATGAAGGCCGAACATCAATACTGTGTGGTGGGATGTAGGTGAGGTTGGGGGGCTCTCTGATGTGTCTGAAGCCCCCAAAGGCTGTGTGTGTGTTACCAGTATCCAGGAACAGTGTCTTGTTATCAGAACCAGCCGTGGAACCCGCCATGTCCCCAGCAGTACAGCACAGGTCTGAGGATGGCTCAGCTGCTCTGTCCTGCAGCTCAGCATCAGTCAGATAAGTATGTTTGATTTTGGAGGGATCAAATTCTCTTACATGTGGGTCACTTGCAGGTGCATATGCTACCGAAGAAGGCTGGCCAGTTTCCTCTACTGGATATGTAAGATCTTCCTGGGTGTCCTTGATCTGTAGTTTTGTGAAGGTTAAAGACAGGTCACAAACCTCCTCTTCCCTGGGGACAATTTGGGCGGAGACAAAGTCCGTGTAAGGCAGAGATTTCAGCTCACTGGGTTCATCGCCAGGCTCTGGGTCTATGCAGTTCATGGCATCCTTGATCTCTGCCTCAATGGATTCTGGGGACACCTCTGTGGCTCTGTACTCTGCAGGGTCACAGGAGCTGTCAGCAAACGCGGCAAAGGCCGGCGGGCCGCTCGCTCCTGGCGAGAGGGGCACAGGTGCCAGCTCACCTACAGCTGGCTCTGCAGCAACTGCCAGGGCACAGTCTCCTCCCACCCTGGCTCTCGGCTCCATCTCCAAAGCTCTGGGAGAGCGGCTCTCCCCAAAAATTGGTGTCTGCCGTATGACAATGTCGCTGTACTGGATGAGGAAGTCCTGGCTGTCTGAGCACTGCCCTGGCACATGCGCGGTGTTGATGCCCTGCCTTTGGTGTTCCAGAGGACCAGCCGTGGGCTGGGCAGCTGCTGACTGAGCCACGGCATCCTGCATCTTCACACTCCCAGCAGCCTCAAGGGATACAAGGCATGGAGCTGAGCTGTTCTGCTGGGTAGCAAGGCACAAAGATGTCTCACTGTTTTCTAGATTTTCTAGATTTTCAGCATCTCCTCTCCGGGGTCTCTGATCCTTGTCCTCATCTCCTTGGTGCCAATATGTTTGTGTTCTCTCCTGCAGGGTCTTCTCCAAATTGCCATGCTTTAATTCTTCAACTGTCATTTCGAGGATGATTTCGCACTCGATTCTTGCCAGGAACATTTCAAATGCAGTCTGCTTTGTTTCCTCATTGTTTCTCTTTTTGACAAGTGAAAACTCTGTTGCTGTTGTTGCAACGTAGCCTATTTTCTCCAGTACGGTTTTTACAAGGTCATCTGGGAGCACTGATTGAATATAGTAGACAAAATTCCCCGTGAATGTCTGAAACAGAATGAAACACGGAAAAACAGATGAACATTGACGGAGCGGTGTGGAGGGAAGTGTGCAAGACTTCCTAAAAATCAGAAGTGCTTCAGAAATTGCTTACATCTTTCAAAAAAAACTGTGTTCTTAAAAGTCTGAATTGTGTATCTCAGTGAATGTGACTTTTCTAGAATGTTATTTTGTCAGCCTCTCAAGCATTAGAGCTTTGCTACAGCACATTAGTCTCGGTGAAGTTATGCCAGTTTAACCTGCTGAGGTTCTGGCTAAGAGCATCAGCATTCAAAAAGGAAGAGAGGGAGGAAACGATTTTAGTCAAACTAGAGAAACTCAGAAATAAATCTTATGTGCTCTACTGAAGAATGGAAGCTTTTTAAACAAAGATTCATAGATTAATTCACTGAGGTCTCATCTTTTCTAAGGAAGCAGATGTGATGCACTCACTGTCAACTGCATTTCCTAATTGGTGACAAGGCTGTAATGTTTTCTTTTTCTATGGTTCAGATTCCTGCTGAAATTTTATTACTCTTGAATTAAATTGCTTTATTTTGAAAACACTTTTTTGAAGGCAGACTATTCTAGCAGGAATACTGACCAAACAACTCTCTTTGCACAAATTGTCTGCAAAACATGAATAAAATGCTGCTGTTGCTGCATAACAACTTCAAAAATCAACATTTCCTTGGTTTTAGAGCTACTCCAGGCACAAGGCCTGGTTTGTAAAGCAGAAATGGTTTTTGTTTTTTTCTGAAACACTGTGATAGGAGAGGCTCTGTTGACCTAAGCATGATCAATTCCTGGCAAGTCAGAAGAGAATCGAGGTGAGAATGCAAAGTCAAGACTTCCACCTTGCTTCCAGGCTGCCCAGCTTGGGACAGACTTACCTAGGACTAAGGCTGAGACCTGAGCATTGGCCTCACAAGCAGCAGCTTCAGGGAGAACAGAACTGCCCCCCACAGGATGGCCACAGTGTAATGTAGGACTGAACCTCAGCCCACTGATAAATTTGTCAGAGTGCCTCGCACTCCCCACTTTCTGTTCCTTCTGGAAGGGAAGCAAAGTGCACTGGGGGACATCAGGACAGGTGAGAGGCAGGACCTGTGAAAGTTCCACAAATGACTGATAACTTTTTTATCAAACCTCTATGTAAGTTCTTCTCCACCTTGTGCCTTGCAGTAGAATTATTGCAGGCCTTCAGCAGGCTGTCTTGCACTCTGGGTTACACACAGTGGTCTTCAGAGTTTAATTTTAACGAAGCCTTAGATTCTGTGTTAGCAAAAACTGAGCTCATCTACTGTAGGCGTGACTATCTTACGCTTTGCCCTGTTTTAGGGACACGAATGAGAAGAGGAATCTAAAGCTGTTTGAGAACCCACAGGTGGAACCTCCCTGCAGGAAGAAGCAAAGAAATGGCTTTACCTCAGCAGCACCTGCTGCTGAAGGAAAGGAAATAAGTTTGCAATGCTGAGAGTTCGGGCTTCTGTTCAGACTTTGCACGTGTGAAGGTTGTGGTCTCTTGCGGGCAGTGAGACCTGTGGGGTGCGCAGGGGCAGTGGGGCCCCTGTGACCCCCTGCTGCCAAAAGCGGCACCGTCCCCTCTTCTCCGGGTCCCCATACTGCCCACGCCCCTGCCGGTGCTGTGCGGGGCCGGGGGGCACTTCTGGGCAGCCCCGTGTTGTGCTGGGCACCCTGCCCCGAGCAGGCTGTGCCCCAGCACCCTGTCCCGAGCAGGATGTGCCCTGGCCCTGCCCCAGCACCCTGTCCCCAGAAAGATGCGCCCCAGCCCTGCCCCATCACCCTGTCCCGAACAGGATGTGTCCCTGGTCCCGCTCCCTGCCTTGGCCCGAGCAGGATGTGACCCGAGCACCCTGCCCCGAGCAGGATGTGCCCCAGCCCCGCTCCCAGCCGCCAGCCCCGCACAGGATGTGCCCGGTCCCGGGGCTGCCGTACCTTCACGGAGCGGATCTCCCTGCGCCAGGGGCACAGCAGCAGGTGCAGGCAGAGCAGCTCCAGCAGCTCCAGCGCCTTCACCAGGGCGCGCAGGGCGCGAACGTCCCGGGCCCTCCGGCACCGCTCGGCCAGGGCGAGCACGGCCAGGGCCGGGGGGAGCTCCGGGGCCGGGCAGAGCCCCGTGTCCCGGCAGGGCCCCATCCCCATCGCCACCCCCGTGCCCCCCCGCAGCAGCCGCAGCCCGCGGGCCCTCCCGGCGATGGCGGGGTCCCTGCAGGCCGCGAGCTGCCCGCGTGCCGCACGCGCCGCCCCGTGCCGCACGTACTGCGCCAGCAGCCAGCTCGCCTCGCCCCGCGCCGCCATGNGGCCAAGGGGGCCCGCGCCGCTCCGCGGGCCTCCTGTCCAGACAGCCCGTTCCGCTGGGATTGTCTTCCCTTTTCCTTAAGACACGGCATCAGCCAGGCCGACGGTGCTCTGCAGGCGGCCTGATGGGAACTGCCCGGCTGTAGCTGCGAGTGGGCAGCCGAAATAAAGCGGCAACCTTTGGTTCGAGGCTCGGGGCTGGGTGTCAGTGTGAGGGCCCGCATGTCGTGGGGCATCGTGACATGTCGTGGGGTGTGAGGGCGTGACATAGTGTAGCACTGCTGTCCTGGAGTGTCGTGGGGTTTTGTGACATGACATAGGGTGTCGTGACGTGTCACAGCAGTGCCGTTGCGCCACGTGTGGGAACCAGCTGGCAGAGACCTGTGTTCGCTGGGCTGGCCGGCGGTGTACTGGAATAGGTTTAGGTGCCAGGAAAACACACTGGTGATCCAGGTGATTTTGTCAATCTCGGTCTTTGGAATCTGGGTTTCGGAGTCACTGCCTGACCTGTGTGACTTCGCAGAGCACTGCTGGCTTTGCCCTCCCGTGAACGACCCCAATTTCTGTGTGGATAGGCAGGGCCAGTGTCTTCAGTGGTGTCTCCACTGACTTGGCTTGCTGCAGGTGTGAATTGGACTCGGTGTTTTTTTAATGGCTCGTCTTATTAGAGATTGTCTTCTATAGATGACAGATTCAAAAACGAGTATCTGTGTCACTGCTAAGCGCTGGGAATGTGTGGCTTCTCCTGATCCAGTGAAATCTTGGACTTGCTTGACTACAGTCCTGTTTNCCACCCAGCCCAGCCCGCCCCACACCCGCGCCCCTCCCGGTCCCGCAGTCGCCTTTGCCCCGGCCCTGGCCAAGGGGGCCCGCGCCGCTCCGCGGGCCTCCTGTCCAGACAGCCCGTTCCGCTGGGATTGTCTTCCCTTTTCCTTAAGACACGGCATCAGCCAGGCCGACGGTGCTCTGCAGGCGGCCTGATGGGAACTGCCCGGCTGTAGCTGCGAGTGGGCAGCCGAAATAAAGCGGCAACCTTTGGTTCGAGGCTCGGGGCTGGGTGTCAGTGTGAGGGCCCGCATGTCGTGGGGCATCGTG
>WBMV01002460.1:61106-81909 GCA_013396655.1 Campylorhamphus procurvoides
CGTGGGGTGTGAGGGCGTGACATAGTGTAGCACTGCTGTCCTGGAGTGTCGTGGGGTTTTGTGACATGACATAGGGTGTCGTGACGTGTCACAGCAGTGCCGTTGCGCCACGTGTGGGAACCAGCTGGCAGAGACCTGTGTTCGCTGGGCTGGCCGGCGGTGTACTGGAATAGGTTTAGGTGCCAGGAAAACACACTGGTGATCCAGGTGATTTTGTCAATCTCGGTCTTTGGAATCTGGGTTTCGGAGTCACTGCCTGACCTGTGTGACTTCGCAGAGCACTGCTGGCTTTGCCCTCCCGTGAACGACCCCAATTTCTGTGTGGATAGGCAGGGCCAGTGTCTTCAGTGGTGTCTCCACTGACTTGGCTTGCTGCAGGTGTGAATTGGACTCGGTGTTTTTTTAATGGCTCGTCTTATTAGAGATTGTCTTCTATAGATGACAGATTCAAAAACGAGTATCTGTGTCACTGCTAAGCGCTGGGAATGTGTGGCTTCTCCTGATCCAGTGAAATCTTGGACTTGCTTGACTACAGTCCTGTTTCTTTTCCTAGTTTTTTTTTTTTCTGTGCAGTGTTGCAAACAAACTGGTTTCCTCTCTGACTTTCCAGGCAAGAGGGCTTTCCAAAAACACATGCTGTTGATCATCACTCCAAGTGACATTAGGGAATACTGGTGTAGAATTTCTCCCTGGATAAAAATTGCTGTATAAAAATTGCTGGTGTAGCTAAGAGGGAAGGGGGGACAGATGCCCCTGGTACCCCCCATGCTGAAGTGAATCCATCTGGTACCTGCATCATGCAGTAAATACCCAGGTGTCTCCTCTCTCCAGCTGTCTCTGAGGTGTTACTCCCTGAAACAGTTTCCTAGAGCAGACCCCCAGGATGGGATTTATTATCTGTGCCTTGGAAATCCTAGGATTTTAGAAGCCTTTTCTCTATAAAAGGGAAGCTTAATCACTTCCCTGGCATGTGTCTGTGGTACCAATCCCATCACTGCAACAGGTATCTGAAAGTCCATTTGCCGTTCCCTGAGCTATGAAATCTTCGATCAGGCTCTTCCTTCTTCAGTGAGATTTTGAAATGCTTTGAAAAGAAGTTTTGCTCTTTATTTTGGTCGATAGTAATTTTGTGTTAATTACTGATCTCAGTCTCTAGCAGAAATATAAAGTCTTGCTATGGCAAAGCTATGACAAAATAACCCTAATTTTTACAGGGTTCTTTTGCTGTTTTGCTGTCATTTGAATTTAAATTTAAAAAAAAAAAGTCTCTCCATTGTAAATGTATTGGGTTCATTTGGCATGTAACAGAATCATGGAATCTATGGACTTTTTAAGACTCCAGCAAGGCCAAAGCCTGGTCCTGGGAGAGAAGGAGGAATTCAGTAGGAAGGAATGGCCAATTCCAGCTGTTCATGCAAACTTGCTGTTTCCTGGAGCTCAGAAGTCACAATGCCAATGGCTAGTGAATCACATCAGGCTGTGCTCCTGCCTCTTTGTCATTGGAGCTGGGCTGATTTAGCCTGAGGAGGGGTTTGTAACAACATTGGTAGAAGAGGCTGGAGAACAAATAGGAGGATCAAGGCATTGCACCCAAAACACGAATGAACCACCATGGATGTTTCTTAGTTCCTTAAAGCTCTAACTCTGTGCCTCTGCTGGGCACAGAAGTTATTTTACTTGTTACTTTTTCTTGCTTTGATGGAAGTGAGAACATCTGTGCATATGGACAAATCCAAGCTGCAAGTTTCTCATGCTCTTAGGAGCTCAGTCACCAGTGTTCAAACATAAAGTGCTGTGAGCTGAGGAAAAGGGACAGGAGCATGAACTTTACTAGATGACAGGTTGTAATGCATGAAATGCTGTTGGGAATTCAGAAAACGTGTATTTAATATCTGATCTTTCTCCAATTTCCACCTCATATATAGAACATCCCTTCAGTTCAGCTGGAGCTGCTCTGTGTGTATTGGATATAATTGTGGTGATGAGTATTTTCCTGAAAGCTCTTTGCTGTGACAACAGTATGGCCTTGGAAATAATATTGTTCTCCATAGGTCACCAGTGTGGTCTGGGCTAAGAGAACCTTCTTCCAGAGGGTATTGGCAGAACATCCAGGGGTTGGAGAGCTGCTAATACTGAGTGACAAAGCCACAACTGCCAATTCCAGGCCATGGAACACCATCAGACCCTGTCAGACAGTGACAAAGACAGGACATGGAAAGCTCTGCTGGAAGGAGAGGACTGAAACTTGGCCTTTCCGTCTCTGTTAAGGTGGAATCTTTCTTTTCCTATGATGTATAAAGTATTAATTTTCCATTTCCCCTCAGTTCTAAAATCTCATTTCTGTATGGCAGTGGAGAACAACTTTCTGTTCTCTGTCATGCAAACCCAGGAAAAATAATAACCAGGCCATTTAAATTGCCTGTTCATTCCCTTAGGCATCAGGCTCATCAGCTTCCTCAGCTTGTCCAGCCTCAGCCTGGGCTCTCTTTCCAAACAGAGCAGGAGGGAACGGACAGCTCTTTAGAATGTTTTAAGAATAATAGCATTGTTTATATTCCAAGTCTCTTGTTGTGGAGGAAAACGGCAGGCCCACAGACCCCATGAATCCCATGGCAGAGTACACTGTCCTTGAGCAACTGAGACCGTACCTGTGAAAGCAAGACGCCATGTAACAAGTTACTGATGAACAGGTGCTGAGAAGTTAGAATCACAAAAACAAGATGTGGGCCTTCACAATGCTGCCTGTGTTCATGGTGCAAGATGTAGACTGCTAATAGTTACTATGTTGCAAATTATTTAGCTCATAAGAAAAATAAAGCTTTGTTAGGCAAAGGCACTGATAAAAAATAGAGTTAGTATTGTATATGTAATAATTATCCAATCAGCAAGTGACACAATTGCTGTACCTTCTGTATTAATATTTCTGCTTGATTTAATCGGAGGCTCTCTTTGCCTCTTGCCTTTTGCCTCTTGACTTTTAAAATTTCTTTTCGGCAGTCCCGACTGCAACATCTTGTTGTTAATTTTTCTTTTGTATCACCAGTAAAGTGACATTGTTGGCTCATAGTCAGCCCTCACCTGCCTCAGTCTAATCCTCAGACATTGTCCTGCAGTCTAACAGGTCTCTGTCGTGCATTTGTGAATTTGAGCTTACGTTTCTCAAGTGCAGGAACTGCATATGTGTTCACTGAATTGCATCTTGTGCTTTCCAGGTTTTCAGTCTCCAGATTCCATTCCTGTTTTCCTACATACTGCTGCCTCTCCTGGTTTAATGGAGTTTGCTGATTTTAACAGGTCCATTCTCTCTAAGAGCTCTGAAATCCAACAACACTCAGGAATTCCATGGGGATACATCTGACACATCCTTTCAAACTAACATAGAGCAATTGATAAATACTCTCTTGTATGGTGATCATTATTGGAATTCACAGTCTATGGCTATAATTTTACATAGAAATTATTTCTGTAGTTTAAGGAGGGGAATGATTTGTCAGACTGTACCAAGACCAGTTAGATCAGTTTGATGTGGTTTCCATTCAGGAAATACACTGTTACTCACCTTGCTTTGCAAAATAACCCAATCTGTTTGAATATTTCTCGGTAAATTTGCCATTTATTTCCCAGATTTTAATCTTTTTCCTTGGTGGTTGTTAGAGTTTCCAACCTCAGTTTGGAATTCTTTCCAAAAAGCTTGGAGCCAACGCCTTAGTGTCGGTAAAGATGTTTAACAAAAGGCACAAAGGATGTGCATATCCTGATGTTATCTGCTTTAGTCAGCCTTTTGTTCTGATCTCTTTCCAGGCTGAGAGCGGGAGGAAGACAGGCAGCGGGTGGGGGAAGGGTTTGGGGTTTCTGCGTTTTTTTCTGCGCAAGTCAGGAGCTCAGTCCAGCAGCTCGAAGCAGAGGAGGGAGGATGGGACACACCAGGTCCGACATCGCTGCGGAACCAGGATTGTGTCTCTTTTGCTCTCTGGCTCCGCCGGTCACCCTAGAATACCACGGAGACTGCTGTGAAGAAGAGAAACACGCCTATTTGTACACTGCAGATCGCCGGGTTTCTGCTGCTCTTATCACCGACTCCACAGCTGACTCGGCAACGGTCCTGCTGCCATTCCCCTGAGAGAGAGAGCCCAGCCGGCCGGGCGCAGCATCGCCACCTGCTGTCCATAAATATAACTGCAACCCCTGAGAGCGAGCGAGCGGCCAGCGACTGTGGTGCCAAAGCGCCACCTGCTGTCCCTAGATATAATTGCATTTCCCCTTTTTGGCGGGTAGCCAAAAAGACCTTTTTGACTGTTTGCCTTGTCGTTTGGGGGTGGAGGGGTTTATTACAAACTGTTGTTGTTTGATTATTTTCTGGAGAGATATATATATATTGTGGTTAAGACCTGTTATCCTTTTTATATATTTTTCCTAATTAAAGTTCTGTTTTTTAAATTTAAAGGAGAGGGATTATTTCTTGGCCAACATAGATATCTTAGTTCTCCCTCGAACTAAGACAGTGGTATATTGCCATTTCCCAGTGTCCTAACTTCAGTAAGTTTCAGAGGTACCTATGAAGGTGCTTGTGAGGGTTTCTGATGCTTCTAGAAATGCCTGAGAGCATTTCAAGGGTAACCGTTTTCACTGCAGCAAAATTGCAGACTCTTCCTGCTTTTGCTGAGCCTGGCTGATCTTGGCTGGGCACAAACTGACCTGAGTGCTCCCAATAATTGCTTATTCTTGTGGTCTCTGACAAATGTAAAATCCAGATGTAAGTCCTTGGAGCACAATGTTACTTTGTCAGCAGTTGCTCAGTTGTCTGATTAACAGGAGAGTAAAGCTGGGTGATCCCAAAGTGGTACCGACACAATAAAAAGCACAGAAGACATACAAAAATATGTGTATGTTCTTTACTAAAAGTTCTGTGTAAAGATCTGTGTGCTAAAAATTGAAGCAAAAGAGATGGCTACAGAAATACAGTATTGTGATCACATAGCAAGAAACAGCATGTCCAAACAGTTTTCTTTCTGATATTAGCCACATAACAAATGAAAGGCCTGTGTTAAGCCTGGTTTTAGCACTGGCATTAGAATTTTGCAAGGGTTTAGGATAACATCTCATAGCAGGATGTGAATTTCTGAGGAGCAGCATCAGGAGAGACACTGCCAACTTTGCTCAGATTTGAGATCTTAAATGTTCTTCAAGAAGTGAGAGCCTGTTCTTATTGCATAATTTCAAGAAATCTCAACACTGTTTCAGTAGTAGCAATGGAAACTGTTGGAGCAGCTTTAGAGCTAAAACTTCTCTTTCTAGTGCTGTTTGCAGAGATCTATGGGTTGGATTTAAAAGCTTCCCCCCCAGCTTTGTTGGATATCAATTAGTTAAAAACATTAACAAGAGCAGAAAATTCTAAGCCACTCTTGCAAGTGATCATGGTAAGGTATCACTGAAGGGATCTCTACCTTTAATTCACAGTTTGGTTTTTAAAGATGTTTGTTTATAATGAATGACATAACTCCTGCATTCAGTGATAAGTCAGAAAATGCTACAGGATGGGAGTGTAAGGTTTGGGTGGCTCCATATCCGTGTGACAGAGCAGCTGGAATTACTCTGATTATTTGGTACATTCTGATACCAGGATGCCCAGCCTTTGTGGAGTGGTCCACACCACAAGGGGGAGCAGACAGTGAAAGAAACGCTGGCACTGACAGTCTGGATTCTGGGGCTGGGGATGCTTCACTAGTACCAAAGGAAACGAGACTCTCATTAGTTTTCTCTAACCTTACTAATGCAGGAGGTAAAATGCACATCTTCCATTTTCATCAGAACTCTGCTTAAAAACACTTTATTTTGTAAACCATGGGCAGAGTTTGCTGAAGGACATGAAATCCCTGTTAGAAAGGTAAAAAGCAAGACAGGCCCAAGGGATTGCCCACCTGCACAGACACCGTGAGCATCCATAAGGGAGCAGGAGCTTGTCTAGCACGTGTGAAAATCCCTCTGTGCTTGTGTTACAATCTGCTTGAATATTGCAGAAAGAACTTCAGATTCGAATATTTTCCCCAACAAAATTAAAACTCAAACCAAGTTATCCGTTTATTTCAAAAACTGATTTTTTTATTAATTAATTGCTAAGAGATGCAGAGAGAGAGAGAGAGAATAAGAAAAGATTGGAAAAAAATGCAGAGATTAACTTTTTAGAAGCAGAGAGAAAGGATACCACCATAAATTATTCTTTTGCCAGAGATGTCGGGGGTGTGAGTGCGTGTGTGTGTGAGTGTGTGTGTGGGGGGGAGAGAGGGAGAGCTTTCGCAGCTTTTTTCCTGTCCCCGATGTTTTCAGCCGCAGGGGGTATGAGCCCTCTGGAATGCAGCCAGGGCGTTCGGGCTGTGCTGTCCCCGCCGAGACCCAGTGCCAGGGTGCTGCAGCGACAGTGCCAGGGCCTTGCTGGTTTTTGTGGCCCTCAGGGATATGGAAAATTAGAGGGATATGGCACACTCACGTCTCAGTTCTTTCCAGGCTGACACGATCTCGGTCCCCACTGGTCAGTCAGGCGGTGTTGAAGAGCAGAGATGAGGAGAGGTTCGGGAGTGATTCCCAGCTGGCTTGTTGGTCTGTCGTCTCCGTCCCCTAGCTCCTAATTTCCCAAAATTTGTCTCGAGTTTTTATAGCATTCAAAAGAGTATTGCGGTGGTCCTTTGGTATGTAGCCTTGTCGAAGTGATAAGATATACAGGATTTTCTGACAGGAGGTTTGTTTGCAGCGTTGCTGGTGTGAGTCAGGATGTCTCGTTGGATGTTTATTTCATTGATAAGATGTCGGAATATTAATTACCTTTTGTGTGTGTTATCTGTATACAACAGCTTGTCTTCAGAAGAACCTTCATGTTTGTCACATTACAGGGTAGACACTCACTGTGAGGACCAAGGAAATTTCATTGGCCTTCCAATTTTTGTTTATTAGGTTTCCCCCTGCACCTCTCCTGTAGCACCTGAAGGAAGCAAGGCTGGTCCCAGGGTCTTTCCCTGTTCCAAGCAGGTCTCCAAGAGCTGCAGGAAGACACAGCTCTGAAAGCATGTCCTGTTCGGCATAAACAAACTGTGCCTTCCTTTGCTTCTGACTTCCCTGCCAGTAAAACTGACTGGTGCATTTCTGTGCTGGGTTTCATTCCTGGCCCTGACTAGGTGGTGACAGGTTTAGTTTCTCTCATTGCAGGATAATTTGCATACCACAAAACTGTTGAAATTAGTACTTTATATCGAGGAATTGTTCTCTCTGTTAAAAACACAAATGTGGAACACAGCCTACATTCTGCCAATGCCTAACAGAAGCCTTGCAATGCAAAATTGTGAATTTTGGTTCTTTTGGATATAGTATACTGAGAATATTGAAAATCTTTCTGAAGAGCAAAATAATTCTGTTATTTGACCAAAATATGTATTTACTCTCTTCTACTTAACAAAAAATACATACTTACCCTATCTCATCATGTGCATATGACTCAGATTTATAGAGCAGTAAGAACCATATAATTACTTCCCATCTAAATATTAATTATAATTGTGTGAATCTTTGGAGTGTTGAATGATGATTACAGTTGAAAATCACTACTTGTTTACAGAAAAATCTAAGGGCAATTTTAATAATTTAGATGATGCTTCCTTTTTAACACAATTATATGTTTGCAATACTCAGTTTTATGTATCTTTTGGTGGAGATACTAAATGAAGTTCCCTTTACCAGTGTAAAAAACCTTTTTTTTTTTATTTCAGTGAAAATACCTATAAGATTTAGTGGAGATGAACCTCTGATAACTCTACTAAGAAGTGTTGCTTGAAGATGTAACCTACCCAGACGTTTTCCATTGGACAAAAAACTTAAAAATTATCTGAAAATATGTAGTGCAAACACAAGAGGGATTGCTTTCTCTGTAGTTACGGGATTCAAAAAACATAGCCAAGAAGTTTTCCATGGATGCTCTGGCAAGGAAAGTGCAGGGTTGGGCTCTCCTTGTGGGTTGTGTCTGTCCTCAGCTAGACATGCAGCAGCTTTCAGGTGAGGAGTGCGACTTTTCCAGGCAGAAGTGAACAGGATCCAAACGCTCTTTTAGGGCAGTGAGGTGGAAATGTGCTGTTGGAGCCTCCCTGGTCACTTACTCTTTGATTTCAGGGCTGTCTTCTAGTCCCAGCCTTGCAACTTTGTTTTTTTACTGGGCCAAGAAAAGGAAGAGAGGAAAGCAAGTGTTCCTCTCCCAGCCATGCCCCTTGCCCCCACACAGAACCTCTGGGGTGTGTTGTCCTTTGCAGGTGCACCAACAGCATGGGAGCTGTGCACAGCCCATGGCTGTGGGGACCTGGGCCTTGGGCAACATCAGAAAGGAGCAAGAGGTGACCATGGGACTGGCTGTCGGTGTGTCCCCCACTGTGGCCCACCCGGGGCCAAATGCTCTCTTTGGAGAGCGCCCCTGTGTCCCCTTTGGCCACAGCTGGGGTGGGTTCAAGGGAGCTCAGCTTCAGAGCAGCCGTGTCCCAGTGATGACATCCATAGGGACAAGGCTGGTGGATGCACTGGCCATTCCTTGTCACACCCTGCTGTCCCTGTGCCCTGAAGCTCCCAGCTCCTGCATTCCCTGCCCTGGAAGGAGCCCTCGTACCAACATGGAAATATCCTGGTGTTATTCGCTGGCTTTGACTTCCTGGTCTCTTCTCTCAAACCTGGGAGTGGCTCTTTGCTTTCTTCACACAGTGTGGTTTTGTGCCTAGTCCAGCATCTACTGTTTACATCACATTCACCAATTACTAGAAGTCACTGTAGCAACACTGCAACACTAGAGGCTCCTTATTGAAAAAAGAGACCACTTTGTGCCTGAAAATGCATTCTGGGTGGGGACTGGCATGAAGCATCCATGGATTCCTGTGCCCTTCCCTTGGCTATAGCAAGTCTCTGTGAAGGCCACACAGCTCCCAGGCCTGCACAGCTGTAGGTAAAGGCAATTGCTGTTTGGGGAGCCACTACCACTTCTCCATCACTTGCTGATGGTTTTTTAGAGGAAGACTTAGAGTAGGCTTTGCGGTGGTCTGGAAAACCTGGTACCAAAGGAAAAATGTAATTATTGTAATATTGTTCTCCTTTTTTGTTTTGCTTCTACATGGCACTGATAGTCTTGTTTAGGAAGTGCTTTGTCTCTGTCTATTGAAATACATATTTAGACAAAAAAAATTGAAAAATGCTTTGTTGCCAAGACACTAAATGAAAGGTAATAGTGACACCTACAATGACAATAAAATGCTCTTCTTTTTCCTTCTCTAAAACATGCAAAGTATCGTAAAAGCAACAAGTAGGCTTGAGTGGATCTTCATTGAGTGGCTGATTTCAATGTGTTTTGAAATGTTTCAAACAGGTCAGATGTACTGCTTGTCACTGCTGCTCTTTTATGCTGTGTGATGTCATGAAACACTTTGAAGAGCAAAGGGGAAAATTTAGGTGAAGTTTAAAAAGTCACTGTAAAAAAAATCCCATTGTATCCCTGTTTAAAGATGTAAAATAAATAAAACTTTCAGAGGCTTTATTCCTCCATTTAAATGTGTTTGTCACTCTGAGTTCTTCAGAAGAATTGAAGGAAAGAGCCACTTTTATTCCATGATTTGGGGTCTGATTGTCAGTGGAAGAATGGCTGTGTACTTCAGTTGGAATATGTGGGACGGGGGTATTTTATTCACACATCAGTGTCTCGTAGAGGGGCACAGCCTCCAGAGTGAGAGATGACAGACATGGGATGCTGAAATTCCTGCAGCCTGACTGCATAATTTGCAGCCTGTTCTGTAGTCCCAAGTGCTGCTTCCTCTTCCTGGCTAATATAGATATTTATAGAGATTTCATTTCTTTGATATGGGTCAGTAAGAGAATATGAGGGGGATCATCTGTGGGGATATATATTTGTGTTGCTCCTGGCCCCACACATTCATCATAGCTGAAAGAAAAAAATTTTTTCGTTAGAGTCTTTTGAAAAAAATGCCACAGTACATTATTTTCACCATAAAAAAGGCAGGTATACTGAGAATAAAAGAATCATATGTTGTTTTGTTCCTCAGCCCACACCTTTGCTTGCACTGCTGTGTGAGAGCACAATGCCCAAAACCAAATCTTCAAATCCTTACAGATCCCAGTAAGTGCAACAACAATGGGGCATTCCTGCCGTCACCTGCCTGGAACAGCCAGGCTAGAAGCTGGCTAGGGGAAAAGGAAGTGCTGCTCTTTTAGTTCTGAAAAAAAGCAAGGGCACCTTGGATGGAGTCTGAGAATTGTCACACTGAGTGTGCACCCAATGCACAGCTCTCTGGGTCTCAATTACGTGTCTGGGCTGCAGAGTTGGCAGGGGCAACAGACTCTGTGCTGAGCTGCAGAGTTGTCATGAATAATCTTGACAGACTCATGCTGGTCACTTGGGCTCGGCAGACTTGGCAGTGGACACGTCATGGTCCCCTGAAAAGGGAGGGATGCAAACAGATTAGTTTGCGAGGTTTCCATGAGGAGCCAGCTCAGTTGTGCCCTGATTTTGTAGCTCTGTCTGTGCCACCAAGCTGTTGCCAAGAGAGAGTGTTCCCTCCTCGCTCTGCTCTGTGGGAATGCAAACAGGTTCCTTGGAGGGGAGCTTGGACAGCACAGCCAGGCTTTGCTGATCCTCGTGTGTCCCTTCAAACTCAAAATATTCCATGAGTCTAGAGATAACAAGCCTGTACCGACCAGCTTGTCTTTGTGCTTGTGTTTTCCCAGGTTCCATTTTGGAGGAAGGGGATGGGAAGAGAGAGTGGACATGAGCAGGCTCTGAGCACTGGGACTGGGCACTGACTGCCTGTGCCCCTTCTAGGCTGTGTGTCCTAGCACTACCAGTGTCCCCACGCTGCCCCTGACCCTCCTTCTGCCACCGAACCAGCCCAGTTCAGGTGCTCTGAAGGAAGGTCTTGTTTACCTGGCTCACAGGCTGGCAAGAACGAGAGACAGTCATAAAACCATGATCAAAATGTTAGACTTGCTTTGATGGCTGACTTATTGAACTGTTTCAGAAGCATTTAAAATCCAATTCTGAATATGGGAATGTGTCCAGCAAAAACCCGCCAACTTTTCCTACTCAGTTAACATGAAAAACATTTGTCTGGAGGCAGAAATACTAAGATCTGCAGTTATTAAGCTGTAGGATGTTTCCTGAAACTCGTGATAATTATAATACCGCTTCTCAGTAGATGCAGGCACATATTGTGCCCCTGACTTGTGTTCCTGCCAGGCTAAGCTCAGCTAACAAACCCTCCTGGCAGGCTGTAGGTGCTCAGCAGGGAGGCTCTGCCTTGTAAAATTCATACCTGTCCCTCAGATCTCCTCATGATCTTCACAGGAATCACAGATTTTGATGGTATTGTGCAGGCGATGGAAATGATGTTTTGGCTGGGGAAAGGTAAGAAGGTGAAGTCACAATACTACATTACTAAACTCAAACACCCATAGGTGATTTATATGTTTAACTCCTTTTTTAATTTTTTTTATTGATGAAGACAATGGATTTAAAGTGAGGCTACAAAAAGGCTATTTGCCCATTAGAAAATGGTATTTAAAAATATAAGTGTGTCTTGAAGATCCTGGATAGGGTTCCTAGATACTTGCAAAACAAGTCCAAGTGTGTAGGAAGTAGAATTTTTTTTTTGTAACATGTGGGAAAGATTTTACTTCAGCCTCTACCAAGTACGCTGGAGCTTTCAAACACACCTGATAATCTTTCAAAAGGTCTTGGACCTCAATCAGAGATCAAGGATCTGATGTCCTCAAGCCTCGTGAACTCAGTGAGAATAAAGGAAGGGTCAATCTCTGCAGGATTGCTTGCTATGAGCTGCATCTTTACTTCATTTACATTTTGCTGACTCAAATCCCAGTGGATTCATTTAAAATCTTTCCACAGATTTTGACTTGCTTAATCAGGCTAATGAAGAGCACTTAATGAGCCCTGTTGCCATAGCGAAGATTTTCCATTCAGAAATTCCCACAGTAATGTGAATGTCAGGGTGGAATATTTTGAGTCCTTTTGCTAAGACTCAAAAGGGAAGAAGCTTCTCTGTCTCCTGATTCTGGACTTGGGCTCAGCACGTGGGAATCTACCACTGAACTCATGGAGAAATGGCAAAAGTGGGAGTTGTTTCTTCTTGTTGTTACCTGATCATCTGCATTTAATTTAATATCTTTCATGGACCAGAAGACTAAATTGATTGGTGGGATAAACAAAAATATCATCAAAGTGTCAAGACAAGAGGGTACAAATGATGGTACTCAAGACTTGGCATTTTAGTGTTTAGTTCCAAAGATCAATTTATTTGGGTCAGGGCACTTTTTCTTCAAACATATGCTGCTCCTTCCTCCACACACTGATTCAATGCCTCAGTGACCAGGAGGAATCAGCTCGTTTGGAAGACTTCTGTGCTGCAGGGCAGCAGATATCCCTGCATTGCCACAATGGGGCACTCCTGTGGAAATTTTTCCTTTCATGCTTAGCATCAGAAAATTTCCCCAAGAATCTCAAGTCATTCTGCTGAGGCTTCATCCTCTTTCTGCTTCACAGTTCAATTAATGCTGGGGAGCAAGTGCAGTGTTCTTTGTTGGAGTTTCTGTGTTGTTAGCTGGAGCGCTGAACTTCTTCGGAGCAGCCTTAACAAAGCCCTAGAGCAGCAGGACGATGGTTTTTCTGTACTACCTTCCGTCAGTGTTTTTATGAAGAACAACATTTTGTCAAGATATCCTTTTAAACCCCTCACAGAATGTTCAATGTTTCCATGTATGCATCTCCTGAGAACTTCAGCAACGCCTTCAACAAAACGCAGTTTGCATTTCCCTTTTCCTAGAGTCTAAATTTTATGCCCAAAACACAGATGTTAATAAATCACTTGGAAAAATATTCTTGCAGACGCAAAAAAGCACTCTTCTTGGCTCGAAGTGGACAAAATGATCACAGGGAATATGCTTATTTTAGCTATTTCTTTTACAATTTCTTGTTTAAATAATTAAAAGAAGTGCATTTGTTTTCAGTGGACACTTGATTTACTTCAGTGAACACCAGATTTATAAAATGCCTTTTTATGTGCACATGGTAGAAGCTAAATTCCTTTTCCACCTTTGAGGCCCAAGAAAAGCTGCCGACATCTAAATCTACATTGTAGAGTAGCCCTAATCGTATAGTCCTAGTGCCATGGAATGAAACACTCTCGTCCACTTACAGATGAGGCTGACTTGCTCTTAAATCAATGGGAAAATTCTGTGAAACCACATTATTCCAGAAGATCAGCAATTCCTGTGCCTCAGAAAAGTTTTGTTTGTAAATTTATAGAAGTGTTATGTGACAGAGAATCTTCACCACTGAGGAAAAGAATAGCAAACATTAATTCCTTTTCTTCCAGCTCCAGATGGCTTCCCTCATAGTGACTCTTCTAGAGATCTGAAATCCACCTACATCGAAGAGTCTTCCACAGCCTGTTTCTATCTGGATATATTTTCTCAGGTCAACATAATTATCAGTATCCTGACTCTCGTCCAAGGTAAGCACTGTCCTACAGTTCTGAGAGTTATAATCCTGCACTTGCAAAGCCTTTCAGAGAAAATAATTCCGGTGGACCTCTGCTCACTGCAAACATTTAGGTCACACAAAATCGGAAGGTAGACAGACTTTGATTGGTTTGACTCTAAGTGCAGATTTCCCCTAACAGAACCTACCTTTTATAAATAATGACACATACAGCCAGTTCTCATTTATTGGTACTTAGAGTAAAATTTATCATATTGATGACAACTTTATGAAACACCCAAGTAGAATTAATTACTAACACCTTTGTTTGAAAGAAAGTAATTTGAAGGTGAAACTTTCCCCAGGGGAAAAATACATATTTTTCCAAGACCATTTCATTTACATTTATTACTGATCTTGAGAATGTTTAGGTTAGAGGAAACAGAAAAGAAAAAAAGAAGGGGAAAAGATGAGGGATAAGAAAATGCGAGAAAAATTTAAAACCCTCCATATTTTTCAGCAAGTCCCACTTCTCATTTTCCTCAACCCCAGTTCTCCAGCAGAAAGCAGAATGAAAAAAACACCTTCCTGACAACCATAGTATTTGTACTAAAGCTACTCATTTAGAAGAGGGAACGAATAGTTTGGGAATGTTCACTTTATTTAAGTGTTCTTTGAAGAATAGAGGACAAATACCATTTCAGTTGGGTCTCGTTGGATATGATAGTCTTCTGAAGTGTAGGTTCATTGAAATTGGCTAAATTATTCCAATTCCTTCTTCTAATTCATGGAGTGCAAAATGTAATACGGAGGTAAATGCAGCTGCAGTACCCAGAGAACAAGAATTAAGAGCAGTGTGCATAGCAAGTGCACAGGAAAATAACTTTTCTAAGAGTCTCTAAAATCAAAAGAATGAGGACACCTGACTGCATGAAAGAAATTTTATCAACAGTTCACTTTTTGGCCAGAGGAGATGCCTCTTAGCCACCAGATAAGTGCTTTATCACTCCTTTGTGATTGGATATTAACGGTATATCGAGAGCTTTAGTCAACCAAGGTTATCACCATTTCCATCTGTGACTCATGAGTGCCTAATACAGAACATCCCTAAGGAGTTACTTCTTAGAGAGATGAAGGTCTTTGGCTTCAGGAGGAGTTTTAATGGAAGCGACAAAAGTCTTTGATATACTTCACCTTGAAATGTGTCCCACAGGAGTCACCATGATTGTCATCTATTATTCCCATATTCTTACTAAGCCTCATTGTGCGGGGTATTGTTGTTTAAGTGGGTTAACTCTACCTCATCTGCTCATCTTACGTTAGCTGTATAGGACCAGGTCTAGAGAAAATGGTTTTTCCTAAGCTTGATAAACTCCTGTACTCTTAATATTCATGTTCAGTCTGCACTATTTAAATAGGCAAATCCTTTTAAAATGTACTTTAAAGTGACAAAAGGAAATGTTTGGACCTTAAAGACAGATTATGATTTCCCTTTAAATATGAAAGCCAAAAAAAATCAAACAACATAAGGCACATTCTAAGACATTCTTTTCAACCCCTCACTTTTGACGATGCAAATTGGCTATATCAGAAAGAGAAGCTTTCCTCGATATTTTTGAAAGGCAGAATTAGGCTTTCAGGAGAACTGCCATTAAACCCATGATATTGTGTTGTATCCCATTGCCAAGACTGTTTTCCTGCGAGCACGTCAATCAAGGAGCTTTTGGCACATCACTATCAGAGCTGGCAAAGCATGAGATGGACATTTTTTGTTAAGATCAGCTCTTACTCCCAAATCCTCACTGAGACTTCAGTCAGTAAAGTAAAAAATACCACAAAAAATATAATAGTTTAAAATCCATTAGATACCATGACATGAGATAAAATTCGCGTTATTTTTACTTCAAATTCCAAAAAATATTCTCCTCCTTTCCAATCCCAGAGCGAATCCTAAATTTCAACAGAAATGTACCGATTCTATAACAGTGTTTGAAAGGATCTTTTTCACTCATTATACTCCTTCCAGAATACTTAGGGACGGAACTAAATCCTAATTATTTTGGCTAATTCTTTATTTCTAGCTCAAATATCTTTACAGCCACATTAAACCACTTTCTTCTCGTGGCATTTCAATTCCTCTTAAATACGCACATACTTTCTTTTTACTTGCTCCTTGCATTTGTAGTCAAAACCCTTCTCATAGCTCAGCCTTCATATTTTGAGGTTGAGAAACGGAGTTCACTCTGCCCTCTGTCATAAGAAGTATATGTAGGGAGGCTGCATAGTCTGACCAGCCTTTCTTTACACTTGTCCCAGTTTTTTCTAGAAGAAAAAACTCATTCTGTTTATAAAAACCTGTAGCAGTGAAAGCAGAAAATCCTGATGGAATAGAAAGACAAAGTATTTCTAGCCATAAACCTACCATGCCATGCTGAACAACCACAACCGAAAGGTGTTAAGTCTTTGATAACTGCATTAAAAAAAATTAAAGAAAGTATATTTCTGTGATTCCGCAGCCTTTCTGTGCATCAGCCAGTGTTTCCATCACCAGCTCAGAATTTATTCCTATAATAAAGCAAAGCCTTTTCTCCGAATATACTCTTAAAACCCACAAAATGACAAAATTCCTCCAATATCAGCCAGTGCTGGTGACATACAATAATTGGTGCTGGTGTTTAGGACACTGTTTTGGATTAATTCCGTTGATTGGGAGATTACAAGAGATGATTTTGATTAATCTCAACTGATGTTACTCAACCATCGTCACTGTCATTTACTGTGCAATGAGCATAGGAATCCAGAGACTAAATTCTACTTATGATCAAGTATTTTTTGTTACACATAAAGTTAATACCAGACTGGAATACATAATACAAAAAAATCTTCATCACAGAACGACTTGTTTTAGTGTTTGTTGAATATTAAAAAGGCAGAAAAGAATCCGTTTCCTGTCTCTTCAATGGGTAACATTCTTAAGCATTAAATGTTTCCTTGATCAATATATTTGGTTACATTTTTTACTATTTAAAAACACTAAAAAGCATAATAATAATGATGTTTGTTCATGGTTGTCTGCTCTAAGATCTTGCAGTTGCACTGACCACACCTCTGTGATCTTAAAAATTCAGGAGATCAGTGTCAGTCTCCAGCTATAAAAAGAGAAATCACTTCAGAATACTTTCAGAGCATTCTCTCCCTTGTTCAAAAAGTGACATTTCAAATACATATGGCAAAATCTTCTCGGAAAACACTCCAGTAGTTCTACTGAACCGTGGATATTCTTGCCTGGCTGAGCCTGTGGGCTGCTCTCTCCAAGTATTGACTGTGTGTTACTACTCCCCAGGCACTGCCATTGGGGATTAGGCACAGCAACATCTCAAGGGATTTTTTCAATCCCAGAAACAGATGGAGTTTGATTTTTTACTGACACAGTAACTGGGAGGTATAAAAGTGCCTAGGAAGACGCGTCACTGAAGTTTAAGTGCTTATTCTTGCACCGTCCTTCTTCTGCTTACCCAGAGCTTAGACTGGTTAGTTCTTAGGAAAGATGTTTCTGCTTAGATTTAATAAAAAAGGGTGTTTCGTCTTTTCAGTCTAAGTCACTGTTCCAGAATTAAACTGAGTGACTGAGACAATCAGTAACATGGAATATATTGCTATTATATAAAAATATAAAACTAAGGCTTAACAATTCACAGAAAGGCATGAAAAATAAAAATAGAGTTATTAAATGCACTAGTATAAAAATAAACATAGAAAAAACCTTGTCTCATGACATATGGCATTTCATGACCAGTTTTATCAAAAATTGCACATTTCTTCATGGTAGTTATATATCACCAAAGAATTTATTCAAAATAAATACATCTCAAAGGAAACAAGGGCAGATGTCCAACCTGCTGCTCCTGTGAGCAGCCAGAGGTAAAAGAGTTTACAGAGTTCAGCATCATCAGCTGAACTGTCTACGTGGTCATCAGACACATTATTTGTCCCCTTTCGATCCTCCTTGTAAACATTTATAGCATAACTGTTCAAGTTTCAGCTTTTAAATGAGTTAACATCATATGAACATCCTTTTTAGTGTTTCCATCACAGGTAAAACCTGTCAGCACATTAACTCGCCAGGTTGAGTGATTCTGTTTACCATTATCGAAAGAAGCGAGTACGTCATCAGCAAATGGAAACAATGCAACCGGAGGAATTTTAGTAGATCCAGAACACACAAAAAATGAACAAAGTCAACCAAAAGACATCTATTTTACACTGAATTCTTTGTTCCCCAAGTCTGCCTTTTTTCACTAGATATTTTTTGCATCTTAAAAAATTCTGTAAGCAGAGCTTTGTTCTTGCCCCAGAGAGTTGGTTATAGTTTATGAATGAAAACTTGTTAAATAATCTCTTTTGGATTTCCTTGGCAACAAACTTCTCCTAATATTTGTTGCAATGAGGTCTGACAAATTTATAAAGATATTTCCACCTGCAATATTCTGAGTCAAGAAGGTCAGATTGAAGAGCTGCTGTAACTTATAAGCAACACTCACCTCCCTGCACATCACATTTACACGCAGTAAGATGTTAACAGACACCAGCCTTCCTTGCCTTTATCAGTAAAATTATCCCTTAAAACCTCAACAGCACAGTCTAAAATGACAATGAGAGAATTATATGGAGAAACAAGCCCAAAATAACCTATAGATCACAGCACATTTCATGGTAAACCCTCCGTTCTCATGACTGCTTGTAGGGTAAAGTGAACGCCAAGACAGCTAAATTTTTAAAAAACAATGTGAATTTAATGTATTCAAGTGTATTCACCATAAGTACTGTAACCAAGACTTTTTCTCAGGGCTGAAAAAAGACACATGATACTCACAGGATGCAGTGCAAAGAGTTCCTGCTGCCTTTTATTAAGTTGTGGAAATATAATCTTTAACAAAAACATTTCCTTTTCTGTCTAAAAGGATTTTCCTGTAGTTGCTGTAGTGGACTTCAACTTCAGCTACTTTTTCCATGTGCAATAACTTCACAGAAATTAATCTGTCAGGTAAATTTTAATTATGGTTAATACTTTTTTCTGTAAAACACCAGCAAGTAATTTTACTTTTCCTCTTATGTCATACAGGCATCACAGTCTTGCAGTTGCACCTGCAAAACAAACACAAATATATATACAGATATACATAAAAACATATATATGTGTGTTTATATATTATATAAGGTGTAAGTCTATATAATGTACACTCAAACTCATACCTCCACTCCCCATATATATTTCTGTCCCCATCCCACAGCAGTTACTGGGGCTGCATTTTTCTACTTGTGAGCTTTGATCTCAGACTTCCCCCTTCTTCCATCTCTCACACTTCTACGTCCCTTTTGTTTTTGGTGCCCATCTGGCTATGCTAAGGTAGCTAAATCTAGAGAAATTCGGACCAAAAAAACTCACACACAAAAAAACCACAAACAAGCAAAGCCAAATCAGAACCTCCAAAATACCCACACACAAACTTTTTGCCTATTTAGCTCCAGATTGGGGATCATGTCTGGGAGGGAACACTGAACAATGAGCACAGCAGGGATAAGCAGCAGGGCATGAGACACTTCTTTCCACAGAATCAGAAATGATGCTGAGCTAGAAGACATACACGAGGATCATCGAGTCCAACTCCTTGCCCTGCCCAGGCCAATCCCCAAGAGTCACCCCTGTGCACCAAGGCATCATCCAAACCCTCCTGGATCTCTGGTAGCCTTGGGGCTGTGCCCACTGCCCTGGGGAGCCTGGGCACTGCCCACCACCGTGTGGGGGAAGAGCCTTTTGCTGAGGTCCAACCTGACCCTGCCCTGACACAGCTCCAGCCATTCCCTGGGTGCTGTGCCTGGTCCCCACAGAGCAGAAAACAGTGTTTCCCCCTCCTTTGCCCCTGCCCAGGACGTTGTCCTTGTAACGATGTCTCCATTCAATCTCCACTTCTCTAGCTGAACACACTTGACATGGATATCACCTCGTGTTAAAACCACAACTTTACACATCCCTGAGCTCTCCAGCTGCCACTAATGAAATCAGCAGTTTTAGTTATTATACTGAAGAGCTTCACAGGTAACAGGATCATCCTGGTACCAGGAATGTCCATCCCTGATTTTCACAGATGCCCTGGTTCCCTTTAGTCCATCCTTGCACAAGAACTCTTGGCCCCTCTGCTCTCCACACCAGCTGATGAGAAGCAACTCCTTCATTCTAGTTTATTTCACACTGTTTGCAAGGGAAAAGAAAAAAGCCTAAAAGTTGTGTCAAAGGTGCAGGAGTCACACTGCAGGACTGGTTTGGGACATAGATCCCAACAATGGAATGCAACAGTCCTTTCACTTCTCCTCAAATAGTAAGCTTCACTTTTAGGCGACACTGAGCATTTAGACCAACATCACTCACATCAGTACATCAGTACCCAAATCAGCTGTATGAAATTATTGCAATTGCAAGTCTTTATAAGTAATCTTTACGAATCCTTTCAGGAATGATTTACCAACCACAAACATATAAAGAAAGTGGATGTCTGTCCGGCTGTCTACTACTTCTTACAGTACTTTCTTACATTCTCTAATACAAAAAAGGACCTTACAAAGCCTTATAAGTTTACATATTGAGGTCTTTTTAAACGATTAGACTGCAAAAAAAAATTCATGCTTGTAGTGTTGGTAATACATTAGTTATACGACAGAAATATGTCTACAAAAGCGCTCTGAAAGCACAACCAAATTGCTGATATTGTTAAACAGGAGGGAAAAACATCCTCCACAAAAGAAACAAACTGCAAATCCACTAACAAAATCCCAATAAAAATATAAAAAAACCAAACAAACAAAACCAACCATAGAACACTTGGAAACTAAAGAAATTCAAAGTTGAGGTGATTGGGTGACCATAATTCATCTCCATTTATCCTAAACTGAGAATACCAGCAATCTTATCTGCAGCCTTCATTATTTGTAGGAGCAGGAGATGTTTGTAAAGTCAGCTCTATAAGCAGAGATACCACACATAGAAAAGCACACGGGAAACTAATCATCAAGATGATAAACAGCTAACACAAAAGGTTATTTTTTTTAAAAATTTGAATTATTTTTAATTCTCTCCTTAGCGACAACCATCTGTAAGGACAGATGAGAAAGAGCCAAAAAGCTACTTAATTGAAAGTCTGGTGTGTGTTCTTTGTTAGTCTTAATTTTTTTAAATGTAATCTTAATTGCCTTGCTTTTGAAGAAAAAGAGAATTTTTTTATCCATCAT
>WBMV01002461.1:0-61522 GCA_013396655.1 Campylorhamphus procurvoides
CAGTCTGAAACCATAACAGTGGGGCTGGTAAAACTGGATATAAACAGCTCCTCTCACCTGAAAGATTCACAGCTCTTTCTGAGCTGATGCTAAAGACAGCTTATTAGTATGCAAATAACACAGCAGTATCTTTTCCTGGCTTGAATTGCACATGATTTTTTTACCAATCAAAATTACTCATTGAAAACCTGCCTGATTACTGCTCTCAGTGGCACTTATTTGCAGTTTACCCCCCATTTCTCTATAGATCAGAGCATCCATGTTCACCTGACTTTTTTCTTCTTGTGCACTGAAGTCAGGGATGAAGTTTTCATGTCAAAATTCTCCTCTTGGTCTGTGATTTAATGCTGTCATTCACTCTGTTATCCTCAGTGCACAGTCTCCAGCTACAAAGTCCATTCTTTGAGAAGAGCATTGTTTCTCCTAGAGTATCCAACACCAAATATCCCTGAATCTTCATCATAATGCAAGCTCTCAATTTTTTCTTTGTTGTCTTCCTCACCTTTACCCCTCTTCTCTAGCAGTGGTCAGGCTTCTCTTTTAAGCCTCCCATCTGAGCTCCTTTTGTCCTGCCTGTGCCTGTGGCCCTTTATCTCTTCCACTGTCTCAAAGGATCTCCCCCTCCCTTTATTCTCAGGGGGAGAAAGAAGACCGGAAGAAACTTCTTCAAGCACTTCTTCCATGATCACCCCTTTGATATGGACCCGGTTCACCACCCCGGGATCTGGTTTACGTCCCATTTCTCAGCACTATTAAATTTGCTAGATAGGCGTAATCGGAGGGAATGTGCCTCAGGTGAAGAAGTTTTGGGATGTTAAACAGACAGGAAACCTAATTCTACATTTTGCATATTCTCCTGTTTTTGTTATGTCCCACCAAATTTTGCACCTTTTTACCACCGGCACTTTCTTGTTAAAGAATATAGTCAATGCCTCAATGCTGTGACAGAGATGAATCTTTTGCAAGTGCCTGTTTCTGGGCTTCTCTGCCATGGAGGTGGCCCTTGCAATTGCTCTTGTAATTGTTGTTCCTAAGGCCAGGAACAACTAAACCATGCAAGGTGGTAGTCAGCTGGAAGATCAAGCACATCCCTACTTGCAGCTTTACGTAAGAAAAATCATCTGCATATGGACAGATAATTAATGAAGTTTCCCAACGCCCCCAGGCAGTCTGTACCAATTCAGGAGGATAAACTGCAATGAGGCAAGAGGAGTTCAGTAGCTGGCTCTGCTGCCCTCCTTGTAAATGAAAGTATTCCCACAGATATTGAAGGGAGTGGGATCAGGATGACACATGCAGTAGCAGGAGTCATTGTCACTGTGGTGGTAGGCAATGGCTGACTGAAGAATGAAGAGTTGCTTTTGCTAGTAAATGCTGTAACTTTGGCCTTTACAAGAAGGATCTTTGTGTTTGAATTGTTCCATATACTGGAAGATATATGACCTCTTATTGTAGACCTATTGAACCAGAGGCTTTCAAATATGTATAATTATATTCATCTCATTAATTGTTCATTAACACCTGTTACATGGATTGTTCTGCCTTAGATAATATTTCTTCCTTATTTAACATCCTAAGTGTTAATTAGAAACAAAGTCAAAATTACTTATATTTTTCCTGCCATCTTTTATCAGACCTCACTTTCTTCAGTCAGCTCCGTAAATTAAAATTAATTTGGTGAAGTCATGAAAAATTTGGCATAATGTCAAGAGATGACATTTTTAACACAGTATATGAAAACCATTCAGATTGTTCACCAGTCTCTCACACAAGCCTGGAGAGAGTCTCTGGATGTTTGGATTTTCATTTTTTAATGGTTCTGCCTTCCACAAGAGGGAATAAAGCCTTTCCCTGAATCACAAGAGCCATCTGCAAGCAGAGAGACCTAAGGAGTTCAATACTTTTCTTTAAGTCTGTGAAGAGCTAAATACATCAATAAAATACTTTACGCCTCCTACAATCCTTTGATGACTGAATTAACTAAATGAGATTGAAATGAGGAGTGATTTATAATGGGCTGTAATGAAAACTGAGTTCAACTGCCTTCCAAACAACTGACAGGGAATATATTAGTTCTAGCAATGACAGGGTTTAAAAGAACAGAGAAGGGAAAGCATTTCCCTTTGATCTCAGTGAGAGAAAAGTTTCTTTAGACACAATCCAATCCCAACTAATATGCTGCAAGAGGTTCATATAATGGTGAGGGGTTTTACTCCCTTCACAAAACAAGAGCTAGTCCAAACTAAGTTACTGAAGTTTCTATTAGAAGTCTCATTTCTCATTGCTATACAGCCTGTGATAAAGGTAACTTCCCTAGATTTCCAGAGGTTGAGAAATTATCGTGAACTTGAGTTTATAACACAGGAATAAAAAGTATACCTTAACTCGCATGAGAATTGCCGTAGATCAGCGCTACTTTCTTCATGAACTCTGTTATAAAGACAAATTCCAATGTTAAGATGTCACGGTAAGTTATGGCTTAGCATCAGGTGCCTATCCTGTACACTGATCCAGCAGAGCTGAGAGCACACACCCAGCTTTTCTCATAGTGAACCATCTCATCTAAGTTAAATTACTGTTGGCAATAAGGCCAACCAAATATTCACCTGAGCATATTTGGGAAACAAGGTGACAAGACAGCTGCAAAGAGGAGGCAGAAGAGCCTGAGCTGGGTCCTGGGAAAGTGGGACCTGGTGAAAACTGGTACAGGACAGCAAAGATATTCAAAGAACACTCCTTCCTTTCACCTACCACAGTCACAGTCCTACAGACGCTTCTGCCTATGTACACGTCCTGACCATGACCAGATTAAGTACCTGGAGAAATGTCAGCTTAACCACGGCCTTGTCCTGCTTGCACAACACCTGTCTCTCCCTCTGTATGTGTAATTGATGTTAAACACTAGCCTCCAGGTTTGGCAGGGTTTGGTGACTGCCTACTGTGAATGCAAGCAGATCTCGGTGGGGAAAATCAGAATGGTAACTTACCAAGATCTGGACAACCTGCCATGAACCTAATGACTGCTCACATCACCTAGGTAAGCAGTAGACTTCAGGCCATGAAGAAAACTCTTTTTATTATTAGTGGTGCACTTATATTTCACACAAAAATCTCCAGAGTGACTGTCCACTAATGACAAATCATCTGCCCCCATCTATGGCCCTTGGCTACTTTTCCCCATCCCACCATCTGCTGGCACTGCTGCAGTGTGGGACAAGTCAGGATGCTCTCACAGCAGTACACAGGACAGCAACCCATACAATCCCCACATTGTTTACAGGATTGCTGCTTCCAATTTCTCCCATGATAGCTGACAGAAGGATCCTTCTCACATGGAAAAGAAGTGAGCATTGATCTGACACTAACTGTCAACATGCTGCAAAAATATTGATAGTGCATTTAGAAACAGTGCCCCAAGCCTTGGAAAATGAGAGTTCACGCTATCCAGTTATTTTCTCTCATTATATTGCCCCATTTTGCAGTGTATATTAATTGGCCATTTTGGTTTGCTATTTAGCAGACAGCTTCCTTTTAAGCTAAAGCTCATTCCCCTTAACTGTGTGTTTTCATGGCTTCTGCTCTGCCAAAAGGTTAAACAGACCTCATTATCCATTTCCTGCAGAGATCTAATTTCTACAAAAGGCCTTGAGCAGGGCAATATGATTGGCAGGAAAGAGAATAAGGTTACATGAAACTGCTTTCACACTTTGCCAAATACTGAGAAGCACATAGACCATTTGCAATGATGCTCCATATGGGTCTCATCAGCTGGGCAGGACATTCAGCCTCTTCTGGTTTCTGATGATTCTTGTGTCTGCCCTTTTCATCATGGCAACCCCCAACATGTCAACAGATTAAACAGTTTAGGATAAAAGATGGTATCAAGTCAAACTGTCTCCATTTCTCATGTACCATCATATAGCAAAGCATCCCTTTCTGTAGCATTGACAGCAGAGAGCAGGCTAGAAGAGAAGGCAATCTCCTCCTCTCCTCCCTAGTCTCCTGGGTAAATCTCCCAGGCAGATCTGGTCCATCTCTTTTAGAGGGAAGACATAACTACTAGCTGGGGGGTGCCCTATGTATCATTGCCAGGCACAACAGCCAAGCAGTTAGAGACAACCAGACACCTGTACACAGCCCCGGTCCTCATCAGGAGCTTGTTCCTCTTTGCGGTCCCAGAGCTCAAAAACCCCATTAGACCACATACAATAGTGTAAGGCAGCTGTAAGGGTTTTTTAAGACCCTACTGAAAGAAACGACTGTGATGGAAACATCTCAAAGTCCCAACTCCTACTCTTATTTATCCAAGGGTTTACCACACCGCAGACCAAGGCAATCAGCAGTTCAGTTGGATTCTCACTTCTGAGGGCCTCAAACATGCACCAAGGCAGCATCTCATTCAGGCATGAGCCCTTCAGGTGAGGGGACACTGTCCCCTCCAAGGTGGTTTGCTTTGCAGATTAGGGGAAACGAATCACTGTCGGTGTAAATAGGAGCAAGCAGGAAGCTTTTGAGGAAGACCTGCAGCTTCTGGAGTAGAGTGCTCAAGCAAACTAGAAGGGGGTTCAAGCCACATATTCCAAGCTGGGAGCTACAGACTACGCTCTTGCAAACTGGTATGTCCTGGTCACAAGATGTGCTCTATCCTTCAGCCTTCTCTGTTGCTTAAGCTCTAGCAGATCTATGGTATCCATCCTAAGGATAGATAACTGTCTCCAAAACACCAGTTCACACCAAATTTTGGATCAAGTTCTGGCCAACAAGACTCCCCTGTCTGTAGTTATTCTTCCTCAAGGTCTTGCTGACTGTGCAAGATGCAAAGAACAGAGGGCTGCCTGGAGCCAATGAAGCACTAGGACAATTCAAGGAGTCTTCATCCCTAAATGTTTCTAAGGTGCCCCAAGGATAGAGCCTTGGATCAATCCCATCCAAATGCAGGAATCATCCTGCTTTGAGCTCCTCTCCTACTCTAGTCCATGAATCATCAGTGATCTGAGAGAAAGTGAAACAGCAGCCACAGTATCATTGCTCCCTCCACAGAAATTCTGAAATGGAAGACAATAAAAGGAGGGACTAACAGAAGCAGGAAAAAAAGTATTCAAAGCACTGCCTATTTTTTAATTAGATTTAAAACTGAAGTTGTCACAGCAATGATACAGGATGAATTGCAGATTCCAAATCCCTTTCCTACAAAGTTTGACAAACTTTAAACTAAGAACGAAAAGAGTATGGCAGCTGTGTCTGCATCAGCAATCCAGATGGCTCAACTGCAACAGATCTGGAGGGAGGCACTGAGGATGTGACATCCCCTCTACACGTTAGAGGGTCTTATGCCAGTTTAGCTTTAGCCTGGCTCTTTGGACCAAATTTCCCTTTCGGGGCTACTCCTCGAGTTTCCTTCAAAAGGAAAACAGTCCATGTGCTGAAGTCACTCCAAAGCCCAGTTAAACAAGAACTAGCAAAATATAAGCAAAATATGCAGCATAGGCTTCTGTGAGGAGGAAGACTCATCCTCTTCCTACTCCGTACAAAGTTGTAGGTAAGTACAGTAAAGCATCAAGTCTGATAGCATGTGAGTAGTCCAATGTCATGTGTGCTGCTATGTAATAATATTCAGGAGTTATTAGTTTGTGTTCTGCTGCATTTGGCTCACTTGCACAATATTACTGTTTCACAAAAAACAGGTTTTGTTACTATTTTGCAAAAAAATATGAAAGAGAAAATAAAGGAGGTAAGTGACACATCACCACTCAGATCTCAAAGAGGAAGCTCTCTCCATCGGGATCTTAAAATCACCTGAAGGTTAAGGATCTTTAATTTGTTGTTTGGACTACATACTGGTCTGTCTCAGAAGACAGAGTGCAGGAAGTGTGCATCAAAGTCCCTATGAACTAATACAAAACTAAAAAGATAAATAAATATCACTGCTTATTGAGTTTTGCATTCTGTACTGTCCACCCACAGAATACATCAGCAATTCAACAAAATGTCCTTGGGGCAGCCTTGCTAAGCTCTTGAAGCTTTTAGTCCAACTGTAGGCAAATCGAAAGTGTAGGTGGACATTAAATCCAACTCAAAATAATCAAACTGCTCCAAGTGTCAGCAGATCTATAATTAAGATGGTATTTCAGTTTATTCTCTTTTAAGGCCTCAATTATTACTACTGTATCTAGAGGATGGAAAGCTTTCATATAGAAAGACATCAGTTCTTCAAACATCATCATCCCTCCCATCCGGCAATGGTACTACTGCAGTAGTACACCAGAGTTCTGATGTTGTGGACGAAGTCAACAGTCCCACACTTGAGCACCACCATCTTGAATTTTTTTTCACAATTAGCATATAACATGTTGCAGAAGTTCAGGCCTTGTGAAAGGCAAAATACTGCTGCTAAATGAATAGGGGGTTCTGGACTGAGCAGGTTTCTGGAGATGCTGACCTCTCTCAAGATGCCTGGGGTCCCAGCTCAGAGCTTTGTGTTGCCCCTCCTACCAGCAGACCTCTGCAAAGGACCACACACCACTTTGAACAGCACCCACATCATAGGTCACCTCCCCCACCACTCCATGAAGTCCAGGCTGTCAGAGGTCAGAGGCACAACAAGAGACAGCCCATCTAAGTGCTATAACCAATTATTTAAGACCAGCTATTTAGATTTGACTTGCACAATTTGAGCTTGCCAAAAACAGTGTAGTTAGGGCCACTTCATATTTCAGATTTTTAAAAAAGTCAGCCATCTAGTAAGAAAATAATAACAAGAGACCTCTGTTTCTACTGATGTCTATATTTTAAAAGTTTAGAGTAATATTTACTCAGGCTTCATAATACAAAATGTCTTCCAGCATCTTAAGTGAAGCTGCAATAATTTTTTTTTAAAAACAAAAACTTTTTTAGTTTCTAGAAGTTTCTAGATAAGTGACTGTCTTGAATGCTACCCTTCTGGGGCTCAGCAAGGTCTTGATGACTGTCTCCAGTGCTCGAGATGGGAACATGCCTGCAAGTGTACTGCATCAGTCGTGATGCAGTCACAGGAGCTAGTCATCCTCTGAGTCACTCTCTCCCCTGGTTGGGACACATGCCCTAATTGAGGACATGAGCTGATCCTGGATCTGCTTCCTGGGGTTCTCCTCGAGGTCTGTCTTGATGGCACCTGACTCCGAAATCTTCCACTCCAATTCTGTGCAGTGTAAAACAAGACAGTAATGAATGCAGGGGAGAACACTGGAAAAAGCCCACTCTTCATTCCCCAGCTGGCTTCTCTTGTCACCATACCATCACCACCACCTGATCTATTCCTCCCATTCTTCTTTCATACCCAGGTCCCAATTTCAACCACACCTCCCACATCTGCTCCAGCCAAGCCCTCTTTTCACTGCCCCTAGTGCTGGCACAGGTCTGAGGGTCCTGCTCTGCAGCCCACCAGTGACATCCCCAGTGCCACCCCGCTCCCTTTAACCAGGAGCATAAATGAGATGACGTATACAGAGCAGCAGCTTTAGAGGGAAATATTCCAGTGAAAGTGAATTCTACCTCCTTCTAGCCACAAAAGAGCAGAAGATTTGTTTGCACATCTATTGCCAGTGAAGGAACACTGCTCATACATTACAACTTTTTCCATAATATACTGAGTTCATCACAATCAAAAGAGGTTGGGAATAAATTTACTGAGGGGTTAAAAAATTGAGGAAATTCCATTTACACATCTGAATTATAGGTATTTCCCAGGGATGTACCCTGTAAACAGAACTCAGCCCTCTGCCTTTACATCACAGATTATTAGTTCCTTAACCAGAGAGTAAAGAGACTTCACCACCAGCAGTAAGCCCAAATTGGACTGGATTGCTTCCCAGAAGGGGTAGAAAGTCAATACAACATATTCAGTTGAAACCTTTTTTCTAGTCTTGCCGACAACCCTATCATCAAATCTAACTTCCTTCAGACATTACAGAATAATGAATACAACCTCATACTTTCTTTATCTCCAGTGGAAGTCACTTGGGCTTAGGGGAAAAAGAAGGAAGAAATAAAAGAAAGTGCAGAATTTCAGTGTGCATCTTTCTGTGATGACTGAAATCAAGCTGACTCAATCAGGAACAACAGACAAACACATCATTGACTTAAAAATGAAACAAGGAGCCCTACAATGCAACAGGCAACCACCAGTTAGCAAGTGCAGATTATCATGTCACTGCAGGCAAGGTCAGTTTTCACGTAAAAGAGCCCCAAAGAACACATGTGGGTACTCTTTAATAATATATTCAACAAATTTATTTCAACCAACACAGGGCATGAATACTTGCACACACAAGATAAATATCTGTATGTTGGCCTAGCAGCAACTTTCTGATTTTACAAGATAGGGTTCAACCACATGTGACTAAGGCTAAGTGTGAAAAATAGAATCTAATACGATTTTTAGTACCTCCCTTCTCCTACAAAGCCTCACTTCTCTCATTCCCTGAAAAGTAGTTCTGCTTTTCCTTTGGCAGACTGGAGATGCAGACACTCACCATCCCTCGTCAGGTTCATGCCACCGAACACCAAAGGTCCAATGAACTGAGCTTTGATGTCTCCCTCTAGATAGACAAATATCGTAGGCAGGTTCTTATCGGGGTAATTGGGAATGCAGGTGGTAGAGATAGCCTTGATGAATTTCACATCTCTGAACTTTTTTGCAAGCCCACTCATATGTTGATTTATTAAGGCACATAGTGGAATTCTGTGAAGAACAGCAACAGACACAATAGTAGGACAAAATAAAAGACAAACAGTAAAATGCTTCAAAAAAAGATCAGAAATACCAGCATGATTAGGAGCATTTCTGGAAAGGCAAATGCACCAGAAGCAACTTCTGAATACATTTGTTGTCCAGTATTCCAGCATTCAATGGAGATCAACATCATTGCAAATTTTGGTGGGTTGTGGGGTTTTTGTTTTAATATATCAGTAATGCAACTTTCTCCTCTATCATACAGAGAAACTTGTCATGAATATAAGATATTTAGAAATTGCAAGGGCAAAATAAAAAGAAAAGGAGCTCATGGAAGAAAGTAATCAAAATGACAATCAACACCTGTGAGGCAACTAGAGACCATGAACAACAGCAAGTACTGATAACCTTTTCCAGAAAGCTCTAGCAACTTAACAGACCTTTATTACAAGATTTTCCATCATGGTGACAGGACTAAAAACTGTTCACTTCATTTTTATGCCACTAGAAATCAGGCTAAACACACATAGTGATCCTTCTCATTCACAGCCCCTTGTACTTCATCTATAATAATTTCCAAAGCTTGGGCAGTGGCTGTAGCTACCTCTACAGCAGCTGGTTGGTATACGTCATGCTCTGTTATACAGAGGTATAAAAAAGCCACTTCATGGTAACATTAGTCTAGAGCTAAGTTAAGCAGTGTTCAGTCAACAGTATTGAAATTACTGATTTTTTTTTTATTCCTTAGAACACCAGAATCAGTTCCTTAATTCCACAATAACTACATGTTTATCTTAGAGTATATACAGCTATTGACAGTGAAAGGTTTAATGGTTACAAACAAATTCTTACCCTTGTTTGTAGAGGTGCAGAACTACCCATATACCTTTTCCAGCTTTTGTAACCTCTTGAACGTAATCTTTTCCTGAAATCTCCAAAATTTCCCCAAATTTATTCTTCATTTGAGCTGCTTTCATTTCTGCTAACCTTTGCTGTCTGAATAGCAAGGAATGGAAAAGACATCTTGTGAATAAATGTGCATTTTTTGACAGGACAACATTTGAAGTAGCAGGTTGAAACCTAGACTTCGGAAGCACATTACCAACTTCTTCAAACCCCAGAGCAACAAAAGCAAAATGACATAGTAGATGTTCTCCTCTTTGCATTATAAGTTAAAACTACCAACATGTAAGAAGTACAACTATGTTTCATGAGACTCGTTTTGCCCCTCATTTCTGGCCTCATCAGAATTTCTTCTGCACATAATACACTACCAAGCTAAATGGTAAAAACCATGACAGAGGTTAAGAGATAGAGGGAAACCAACACTGTAATTATGCAAATCTGCAGCACCTTAATTTCACTCATTGTAAAAATTAGAAAAACTTGGAGGTGATTTTCAAAGCCTTCAGAATCCCCAGCCATGCACACAGCAGGTGTACATTATCTCTGCAAAACTAGGTTGTAGATAAAGGACAGTGAATTCAAATGCCGTTATCCTATTAAAGACACTTAGAAGCTCTACAAGAGACCAGAAACACAGGCCCCTTTTTCCATCATCAGGCCTAAAAACATCCTTTATCTCTTCAACAGTATCTCAAAGCATATAAAAGAAAGATCCTCCAATTATCATTAAAGCCAAATTCTGCACGCTGCTCTGACCTGTACATTTCAATAGCTTTCTCATCTTCCTCATTAAATTCATCTTCATTCTCTTCTAGCTCTTCCAGTGTCATGTCCTCGTAAGATTTCACTAGAATAGAAGAAACATCAAATCAGCAAAAACCTCATTCCAGGATTAAAACTCATCAGCTTTTATTAATCCTACAAAGTTTATTTACTTTAAGGGTAGATTAATGGGAAATATGGGGTGGGGTTTTTTAAAGTATTATCTTAAGAATCACAAAGTGCTTTGGATTGGAAAGGACCTTAAAGATCATTTCACTCCAACCTCCCTTGCCACAGGCAGGGGCACCTTTCACTAGACTAGGCCATTCAAACCCTCATCCAACTTCACTTTCAACACTTCCAGGAATGGGGCAGCCACACTTTCTCTGGTCAACCTGTTCGTGTCTCACCACCCTCACAGTAAAGAATTTCTTCCTAGTATCTAAGCTAAACCTACTCTCCTTCCTTTTAAGGCCATTCTCCTTTGTCCTATCACTATATGCCCTTATACACTTGGAGTTGCCCTTAGGAGCTAGACTTCAGGGATCCATGTGGGTCCCTTCTAACTCAGGATATTCCATGGCTCTGTTCCATGATTCTAAAAAGTTCCCCTCCAACTCTCTTGTCAGTTCCCTTTGGGTACTGGACGGTGCCATAAGTTCTCCCCAAAGCCTTCTCTTCTCCAGGCTGAACAGTCCAATTCTCTCAGCCTGTCATTACTGCTACTGGATTTTTAGAAAACATTACACATTTTGGACATAAAGGTGGAAAGACAATCATGTAAAGGCCTCTGAGTTGAAGGTTGCCTAGACTAACTTACAAGTACTTTCTTGAGCTTTCAAGTCTGACAGCTGCAGCAAAGACGTACCATGCACACATGCATTCTTCGGTGGCCTGAGAGAGTTTTACTTGTACATTCACCTGCCATTGTTCTTATTTCAGCTTTCAAACACTGACTTCTATAAAAATATGGATCTGACCTCAAGAACAAAGCTTTACTGGGCTGGAAGAATCCATGTGTTCAGGAACATACTCATTTGCTACCAGTAACAGATGATCACCCTACATGGATGAAGCTTTAGCAACCCAACGGACTTGGAAAATGACACATTGCTTTACAGGCATATAAACATTGCTGCTGGCCATTTCTTTGTACAGGTTTCCCCCAGGAGCCATTCCTTCTGCTGTCGGTGCCTGAGTTGGATCGTCATTTACCTAGAGACTTCTGAAGGATGGCAAACTGCTCCTCTTCCTTTGCACGCTCCTGTTCCTCCAGGTTTTCCTTTGGAGGAAGGATACCTTTCTTACGTAGGATGTCATTCCACTCCGTGTCTTTATTTGGGTCCTAGAACAGAACAACAAATGGATGGTATCTTATCAAGGAGAACTTTGCCACTTCCAGAACTTAGAACAGGCAGGCTTCTCAAGAGACACAGCACGTTGCAAAACTGGTAACTGGATGGATGGTACCAGAAAGTCACAGTGCGCATCCTCCTGACACTGAGGCTTTTTTGCAGCCTCAGACCAACAGCCTGAAGAATGACTTTACTTTATTCCATCCCACTCACAGCAGGTACATGAGGTCTTGGTAGGGTTTCGTACCAAAGTTTGAAGCATTGTAACCACTGTTGCATCTCTCACAAAGTGAAATGAAAGGGGAGGAAATTGCCTGGATGACAAGGAGGTATGCTGGCCAGAGGGCTCGCTTACAGAGCCTCTGCAGAACAGGCCACCAAATCAATGGTTGTTGCATTGGGAAGCACTAGTGACAAGACAAACAAGGACCAGCCTCCCAAACCTAACTCAGTATATAGGAAGTCTCCTGGGTAGATTCAAGCCAATGTGACTACCGAAGTGCTTAGAGAAGCAAGCATGGTCTCTGCCAGCCAAGTCCATTGCTAGAGAATCAGATCTATACCTATGGCTATGCTATTCCTGAAAATTAAAGAGAGCTTTCACTGTAAAACAGTTGCAATAAGGCCAGTAGCAATCTGTGTATTGCTAAGAAACTTAGAAGATTTTCAAGTTAGCTAGCAGGTTTATTTTTTTAAAATATGTGGAATCTCAGTGTTCTTTTAAATACATGAAATCTCAGTGATAAGGACCCACAGGTTGATTGTGGTTCTTTACTGTCTTGGCCCAAGTTCACTTTGAACACACCTACTGTTTTGCTAATGGCTTGTATCAGTATAGTTTACAGTAGGTCTGTTCACATCTACATAACCACACCTCTGCTCAAACCAAACCCCAACACTATGGAGGGCGGGGGAGAGAGGTGAGGGGAAAAAGAAATTAAAAAGCCAAAGAAGGAAAGGAAGCAAAGTAGCGCAGCAAACAAACCACCATATTTTCAAAACTTTTCGATGCCCTGTCTCTGGCTGTGGTCCCTCTTCCCTCACACGGCACTTCACTGCCCCTGCCATCGCCTGCCGCCCGCCCGGATCGCACCCCCGGCTCGCTGCGGCAGCGAAACACGCACCACGCTTACAAAAAAGCGACAAACCACCACAGAATTAGACACGGAGCTTCCGAGCAAGGCCGCTCCACCCGGCCCCGGGAAGGGGCCAAGGCCGGGCTGCCCCGGCGGGGCCACGGCCCTTCGCCCGGCCCGGCTCCCCACACCCCCATATACACACACCCACACACAAGGGCCGGGAGCGGGGCACCCCGGCTGCTCACCTGCATCCTGGGGCCGCGGCGGGGCGCGGGGCCCGGTGTGGGGCGGCAGGGCCGGGCAGGGCCCGGAGCGGGGCAGGGCCCGGTCGGTCCCGGCGTGCGCGGCGCGGGCGGAGCAGGAGGAGGAGGAGGAGGCGGTGCTGCCCGGCGGGGCGGGCCCAGCACCGCGACGGCTTCCCGGGGCGCCTAATAAGGCTGTGCCGGCCGCCTGGGGCTGCGGGAATAGCAGCACGGCTTGGGTGGGAAGGCATCTTAAAGACCATCAACTCCCCTGTGGTGGGCAGGGGCGCCTTGCACTACACCAGAGTGCTCAGCGCTCCATCCGACCTGGCCTTGAACACTGCGAGAAATGGCACATCCACAGCTTCTTTAGGCGGCCCGTCCCGCTGCTTCGCCACCCTCACGGCAAAGAATTTCTTCCTGAAATCTAATCTAAATCGCTCCTCGTTTAACACCGTCCACCCTCGTTGTATCAGTATCAGCCCGTTTAAAAATCCCTCTCTCTTTTTTATAAGCCCCCTTTAAGTACAGGTCCTGCTCCTAACTCTGGATAGTTACTTTTATTTTACTGTTTGAGTCCGTATAAAGTATCACTCAGAAAACACCGAGGAGTGCACTGACTGTGGTCACCCCAATCCTTTTGGTTTCAATACAATGAATACGTACATATATACAAATGGGCATCTCTGCCCTTTCTAAAGAATTAAGCAGACCCTTTGAGCCTCTCAAAAACATGCAGGAGAGGAGAGGAGNAATGGATGGTATCTTATCAAGGAGAACTTTGCCACTTCCAGAACTTAGAACAGGCAGGCTTCTCAAGAGACACAGCACGTTGCAAAACTGGTAACTGGATGGATGGTACCAGAAAGTCACAGTGCGCATCCTCCTGACACTGAGGCTTTTTTGCAGCCTCAGACCAACAGCCTGAAGAATGACTTTACTTTATTCCATCCCACTCACAGCAGGTACATGAGGTCTTGGTAGGGTTTCGTACCAAAGTTTGAAGCATTGTAACCACTGTTGCATCTCTCACAAAGTGAAATGAAAGGGGAGGAAATTGCCTGGATGACAAGGAGGTATGCTGGCCAGAGGGCTCGCTTACAGAGCCTCTGCAGAACAGGCCACCAAATCAATGGTTGTTGCATTGGGAAGCACTAGTGACAAGACAAACAAGGACCAGCCTCCCAAACCTAACTCAGTATATAGGAAGTCTCCTGGGTAGATTCAAGCCAATGTGACTACCGAAGTGCTTAGAGAAGCAAGCATGGTCTCTGCCAGCCAAGTCCATTGCTAGAGAATCAGATCTATACCTATGGCTATGCTATTCCTGAAAATTAAAGAGAGCTTTCACTGTAAAACAGTTGCAATAAGGCCAGTAGCAATCTGTGTATTGCTAAGAAACTTAGAAGATTTTCAAGTTAGCTAGCAGGTTTATTTTTTTAAAATATGTGGAATCTCAGTGTTCTTTTAAATACATGAAATCTCAGTGATAAGGACCCACAGGTTGATTGTGGTTCTTTACTGTCTTGGCCCAAGTTCACTTTGAACACACCTACTGTTTTGCTAATGGCTTGTATCAGTATAGTTTACAGTAGGTCTGTTCACATCTACATAACCACACCTCTGCTCAAACCAAACCCCAACACTATGGAGGGCGGGGGAGAGAGGTGAGGGGAAAAAGAAATTAAAAAGCCAAAGAAGGAAAGGAAGCAAAGTAGCGCAGCAAACAAACCACCATATTTTCAAAACTTTTCGATGCCCTGTCTCTGGCTGTGGTCCCTCTTCCCTCACACGGCACTTCACTGCCCCTGCCATCGCCTGCCGCCCGCCCGGATCGCACCCCCGGCTCGCTGCGGCAGCGAAACACGCACCACGCTTACAAAAAAGCGACAAACCACCACAGAATTAGACACGGAGCTTCCGAGCAAGGCCGCTCCACCCGGCCCCGGGAAGGGGCCAAGGCCGGGCTGCCCCGGCGGGGCCACGGCCCTTCGCCCGGCCCGGCTCCCCACACCCCCATATACACACACCCACACACAAGGGCCGGGAGCGGGGCACCCCGGCTGCTCACCTGCATCCTGGGGCCGCGGCGGGGCGCGGGGCCCGGTGTGGGGCGGCAGGGCCGGGCAGGGCCCGGAGCGGGGCAGGGCCCGGTCGGTCCCGGCGTGCGCGGCGCGGGCGGAGCAGGAGGAGGAGGAGGAGGCGGTGCTGCCCGGCGGGGCGGGCCCAGCACCGCGACGGCTTCCCGGGGCGCCTAATAAGGCTGTGCCGGCCGCCTGGGGCTGCGGGAATAGCAGCACGGCTTGGGTGGGAAGGCATCTTAAAGACCATCAACTCCCCTGTGGTGGGCAGGGGCGCCTTGCACTACACCAGAGTGCTCAGCGCTCCATCCGACCTGGCCTTGAACACTGCGAGAAATGGCACATCCACAGCTTCTTTAGGCGGCCCGTCCCGCTGCTTCGCCACCCTCACGGCAAAGAATTTCTTCCTGAAATCTAATCTAAATCGCTCCTCGTTTAACACCGTCCACCCTCGTTGTATCAGTATCAGCCCGTTTAAAAATCCCTCTCTCTTTTTTATAAGCCCCCTTTAAGTACAGGTCCTGCTCCTAACTCTGGATAGTTACTTTTATTTTACTGTTTGAGTCCGTATAAAGTATCACTCAGAAAACACCGAGGAGTGCACTGACTGTGGTCACCCCAATCCTTTTGGTTTCAATACAATGAATACGTACATATATACAAATGGGCATCTCTGCCCTTTCTAAAGAATTAAGCAGACCCTTTGAGCCTCTCAAAAACATGCAGGAGAGGAGAGGAGAGAAGAGATCTGCTCCCACCTCCCCCCTCTCCTTTCATGCTCTAGGTCAATGGACAGTGTGCCCATCCAGAAAGTGGGAGCCCAGCAGTGAGCCTCTGGAAAAGAACCCCACATAATCTGCCAGCAGGCACACTTTAAGAGTGTGTTTGCTTTGGGCATGTGCAAACGAGTCCGACAAGGGCCTGAAATGAAAATTCAGAAGCCCCACTGCATCACGCTGTAACATCACGGGCATCCCATTAACATCCAGATATCCTGAAGTGTGCTGAGGCACTTGCACTGTGCTGAGTCTGGTTTACTGAAGGGAAGGCACAGCCAACTTCTGTGTCTCTGAATTAGAAGAAACAAACAGCTCTGCTTTGAGATGACATCAGTCCTTATGTTGAGTATTTAGATGCACAGAGGGTGCCCCTTACCGGTTGTTCAGTGCCCTGAGGTGACAGAAAACCTCAATCAGCTTGGACTAAGTGCTCATGTCCGAGGAAAAGTGGGTGAGTGATAGATGGAGCCACAAATACAGGTGCTGTGAGGCTTTGACCCACAGTCACACTGGCGCACTGAACCAAAGGCTGAGCTGTTGGTGCCAGTTTTGGTGTCTGAATGTTTTGCCAGAGCTGGGCTTTCAGGAGGATCTGCTGGTTTAAATAAACATCTTCTGTGGCTGAGACACTGTTCAAACCCCATGGCTCTTGTATGATGCTGGTTGGAAGCTATTTTAAATGTCAGAAAACAAACACCAAAACAGCACGAGCAGAAAGTGAGCATTCAGTTTTTAAAATATTCTGTTGCATTAGGTGAGATTTTTGCCCAGGTGAAACGAGAGGAACTACCAAGCACTCTCAGGATCGAGACCCACCCTGTTCCTACAGTAAACCCTGAGCCCCATCCAGGACACTGTTACCAGGAGAGGGGGCAGAAGCCTAAATCTTAGGAGCAGCCACATCCTCTCACTTGGTGGGGCTCAGACAGAATGTGAACCAAGCATAACTCTGCCCAGGACACACATAAAGCAATAGGTGGTTTCCCCCTCCCACCCAATTGAAAATACATTGTATTTATTAAGCCCATTTTCCCTATGTACCAAGGTTCAGAAGGAAGAAGAAGACTGTTTTTACACAGTGTACAGACAGAAATACTCTAGGCAAAGTGGGTGAGAGCTGGCAGTATCACAGTGAGACTGAAATATAGCTGTGGCTCAGACCTTGGAGACAACCTGCCTTCTTCCCCCTCAGTCCTGAGCATTTGCTTCAGAGCAGCTGTAATGTATTTCTTCCATTTCCCCCAAATCAGGGGTTAGGTGAAAAAGGATGAAGCACATGTGCAAATGATTTGTTAATTATCCAGGTGATCCACTGATGAGGAAAGTTCCTCATATAAAAGGTTCTGCCCCAGAGGTAAAGGCAGTGATCCTGTCTGGTCTGTGGTTGGGTGTAGGTTGTAGCAAGGCATACATGAGGCTAAAATAAGAGTTTTTCAAGGTAAGGGTATAGGGATGTATTTTTCATTCTTAATTTTTTGTGAAATATATGGAGTTGTTGTGGACTTCATGCTATTTTAGAAGTTAATTGCTTTTATAGCACAGTATGTCTGTACTGTGAGTAATCCAACTAGAAAAATTATCGTCTTGTAACAGGCATAAGGAGTTATGGCTTGATTTGCTGGAGCCACTTGGGGGCTGGCTCTTGGTTTAGTGTTTCTTATTCTTTCTGCCCAAAGCTTTTTTCTCATTTTTCTGAAATATTTAAGCTACTCTATAAAAACTCCCCTAAGAAGTCCCACATAATAATCTAGTGGTGTTCTTGTTTATTGTAACAAGCTGTGCTGGAAGCTAGCTGCCCTATTTAGTCATAGATTAGACATACTATTTAAAAGGGTATTTTTTCCCCTCCCATTGTAAGAGTATTCCAACTGGGCTGAATTTCATTTGCCTTGAGGATGCAGTTGGTAATTTCTGTTCTCCAGTCTGCATTGTGCTGTCCAAGTCAATTTGTCTTTTTGCTGGTGCTGAACACCTCCAGTAGTACTCTCATAGCTGCTGGGTAATTAATTTAGAATTCTGTATGAAAATGTCTTGGTGTACTTGGGATATAAGGTGCTGTGGGCTGCAAGAATACTTCAATTGTTACATTTAAAATGAAAGAAGGGTGTCAATAATAGAACAGTCAGAATACAGATTATTTTTGGAAGAAGGGGCAAGCTTGGCCTGAAGTTAACTTTGAGGTAACAGTGGTATTGTTTAAAAGAAATGGACAAGACCCCCTGTGCCTCAATCTCCAATACATGCCAAGTAGCAGGGTAAAACCTCTCTTCTTTTGAGCTCTTCATTTCTATTTCAGTAAGTCTTTCTTGCCAGGTTTGGCAATGAGGTGCTTTTCCTAAAAGGTAGACTGTAAAAGGGTAGTAGTAGTAGTTGCTATTAATGAACTGTGATGTGCTCTTTCCTCAAGAAAAAAAAATCAGCTTTCTTCTTGATGTAGAAGAGCAGAAAGGGTAACTGACCTTGCTGTTGTCTCCTCTTGCTATCCGTTAACTGCAGCCCAAGCATCCAAATATTCTAAAGACTTCTGACCCTCTGTCTCCTCACCTGTCAGAATGTCTGGACATGGAAAGAAACAAGCAGTAGCTGACAAACCTGGAACTACACCAAGGACAAGCAGATCAAAGAGGGCAGGTCTGCAGTTTCCAGTGGGTCGTGTCTACAGGCAACTCCAAAGAGGGAATTACGCTGACAGGATTGGTTTTGGTGCTGCCGTCTACCTGGCTGCAGTAATTGAGTACATGACAGCAGAGCTCCTGGAGGCAGCAGGGATTGCTGCACATGAAAACAAAAAAACAAGGATTTTGCCCAGGCACATTGTGCTGGCTGTGAGGAATGATGATGACCTTGACAAGTTCTGTGCCTGTGTGACCATTGCTGAAGGTGGGGTTATGCCAAACATCATTCCCCAGTTACTTCCCAAGAAAACTAGTGGAAACGCTGGTCCTTCTCGGGAACAAGATGGTAGCCAGTGAAACTTGCTTTTCCTGGTCTCTTCTGTGCACTTATGAATGATGGGACTCAGTAGCGCTAATTTGTATGTGTTGCTTCTTTGTCAAGTATTTTTTCTGCTAATATTAAGATATTTTTAAAGCTTGTAATAAAGTTTCTAGGATGTAACACTGGTCTTTACTCTTTTCTCAGGGGTGGAGGAACAGAGAAAATACTTTTTAAAAAAGCCTAGCATAGCACCTAAATAACTCTCCAACTTTTTTTTTTCCAAAAAGTAAATTATATACTTAATTTTGAAAGTGTGTTACAGGTAACAGTTGTGAAGCAGGCAGGGGAGCCAAGACATACACTGCTGTTCTTGTGAACTTTTCTTCCACCACAGATTCCTAGTGCAATAAGTTCAGGGCTTCACTCTGCTTTAGAAGTTAGTAACCCTTTGTTTTAAAGCTTTACCACTCATAAAACTTCTCTTTAGACTGCTCCATCATGATGTGCTCCACTCTACTGTGGCAAAGGATGCAGAAACTGGTGAAGCCACATCTTTCAACACAGATTACAAATTCAGTTTTTGTCTATGGTAAAAATGAGTATGCAAGTTATCAAGAATTTAAGAAGGGGTCTACTTCTTTTCCCCGCCCCACCAATACATCTTTTTGCTCTGTGGATCCATACACTTCTTTTAAATTTCACAGTGTATTCTGACTTGGAAGGGACCCATAAGGATCATCAAGTCCAACCCTTAAGTGAATGGCCCATATGAGAATAGTTGTTTTTGCATCTTTTAAAAAAAGAGAAGTGACTCTTCCCTATCTAGGGGCATATAACTTACTTTGACTGCATTAACAATCTACAATTCCTCTCAAAAGAAACACTCTGATATCTACTTTGTTGCATATTCCTCCTCAGAGCACCTTCACTGTCTCCTTCCTATGCACCAGGATGCTGTGCTAGGGCAACCAGAGGAGGAAAGTTGTTGGAAGAAATAGTTTTGCGGTAGTGAGAAACTGGAACACGACAATAGAGATGAAAATGCTGTAAAAATAAAATGAGATATATAGACCATGAAGGGAAGATCAGCATAAATATCAGCAGGAAGTGAATATAAAATTTGTGTGAGGTAACATTTCACAATAGAATAAACTGAAGAATAATTCCTTTTGTAGCAGGAATTACTAGGTGATATTCTTTTGTTTACGCTATAAAGCTTGTCAAGCAAGAGAGTATCAGGATACTTTCTGGCTGTTCCAACTGTGCATTTATAGCTGCTGTTGTGTTACTTACACAACAGAACCACTGATATTTTCTAGACATGTTCTTCTTTCCACAGTACTTGTTTGAAGTGAATGCAGCTCACTAAGCTTTGAACCAGCCCTGGCAGAGGCCACCGACAGATCAAATATTCTGCTGCTTAAGAAGAAACAAAGAGAGTCAGGGAACTTTGCTGCTGCCTTGCAATACATCAGCAGAGAAAGTATAGATACCCAGAAACCTGGTGATACAACAGTGAGAAAAGTTTTGGGTGTTTTTCTTTTATTAGTGGTGTTGGCAGTCTGAAAGGGGAAAATGCAGAACTCTGTTTTGGCACTCAGTTTTGCAAAATGTGCACTGAGGAGTACTTAAACATTTACTGCAGTAGCACTAATTGCACTGATAAAAAATGATGCAGCAAAGTAATCAGAAAATAAGTTTTATTTGAGGATAAATTTTCTTATTTGATATGGGATACTCTGTGAACAAATATTGCTAGCCTATTATGCTAATTAATGTTGGAGTTGTATCTAGGTTGGTTAATAGTAACACTGGATGATTTTGAAGCTATTTATGAACAGAAATGCACAGGGTATCAGGGTAAGTATTTGGGGCTAAGTAAACATACCATTTTTCACAAAGGGGGAAGATAGAAAGGTGCCATCTTAGTACTATATATGCTCTAGTTTCATACCCACATGTAAGCCCCTGTTCAATAAAGCACTTGGTCACTGTGGAAATCACACCCTTAGGTGGTTCACTGAAATGTAGGGGTACTGTTATACACGAAGAGAACCAGAACTAGAGCTCGGAAATCCTGTTTCCCGTTTTATGCATTCCCTACTCAGCTGCTTTATTCCTTACAGTTTTTAGTCTTCCTCCTAAGAAAACAGTATTTATGTCAGAACACCATTTTCTTGCTTATCCACCTGTCCTCATCTATTAACTTTTGAATCTGCTTGGCAGTTCTAGGCAAGTATGAAGGAGAGCTGAAACCACAAGCTGATTCCTACCAGTTACATGGAAATAGGTAGCTCTGTAAAAGAAAAAGTTCCGACATATGCCCTGACTGAAATAAAGGCCACAGCATGAAATTATACTAATGAAATTGTAATAAAAACTATTATTCATTTAATACAGTGTAGGAGATCGTCCTCAAAGTACAAATCTAATAGAAACAATTTTTCTTGTTCTCTTGATCACCAAATTGCTCATTTATTTTTAAAACAAGACATTAATTGCATGGCACTTTTACATATGACTAGTTCTCTTATATCTCGTGCTACAGGTTTCAACTTAGACACATGTAGCTGAGGCTGGCATGTGACTTAGTGCAAATGAAAGCGAAAAAAATCCAAAACACAGCTCTTGTGGCATCTCTCTTTTTACTGATGCTGCAAAACACATTTATCTTGATGCAGCATTACCTTCCTAACTCAGTTATGGCATGGCACAACTGTCTGTCAAGGAAAATAGATGTTTTCAATAACACCCATTAGAAAATGCGTGTATGTGGTGCTCCACAATTCAATGAAGCGGTGAGCAAATGGAAGCATGGAGGTGAGATGACGCCTGGAAAAGCTCTTCTTCTTTTACCTTTCTAGAGGACTGGATGCTGTTGACAGATGTCTCAGTTGTGCAGAGTGTTTGTAGTTTACTCTGAACTGAGATTTGTGTGTTTATAAGGTTGCTATCTTCTGTCTTTCACTGCTACCTTCACTTTCTTTGTAAGTAGAGGAAACATCCCAAATTATGGCCTCGGAGTGTCTTGTCCTGGTAAACGCAAGGGATGCTGAACTCATTCATTACCTGAGCTGGGAGCCGGTCAAGCCCAGTACGCAGCGCATCAAGGTAGGGCCAGGAGTGCCTCTGCTTTGAACGTCCCAATTTTGATCTTGGCGTTGCCCTCTGCTGACCGGTCCCAATATTGCAATTCCTAAACACCCTCGTCCTCTTGGAAGTGTGTGCTCTATTGCAAGTCACAAAACAGTGAATTTGGGTTATCATATGAGGTTATACCTAGTCTGTGAAACTATGTAGGCTATATAGAGCTGTGAAAATGAAGGAAAAGATGTGGTGTAAGACTACCAAGTTATAATCAAAGGCTATTTTTGGTGTTTATTCATGAAGTAGAGTCTCTGGTATAGTCCCTAAAGAGGTGACACTGCCTCGCAGGGTGAGTGGCTGTGGCATATTAGTTCCCTCCGGAGTCCTGACAGAAGATATGACTTTGGTGCTACACTGAATGAGTCTCCTGGATTTTGTTTATTTTTGATGGGTTGCACATGATTGCCTGTTTGTGCTCTGAGGTTGGCTCATGTGCATTCTGCATTTTTGCCTCTTCTGATGGAAGTTCTAGTCCATATTTAGGTATTTTTCTGGTTGATGTTTAGGTACCTTTATTCCAGAAGCACATATTTATGTGTACACATCTCCCTCAGGCAGTAATACAGCAGGCACTATCTGAACTGCTGTGTAGAAACCCCTGAGTGCAGAAGTTTTGTGGTAAAGATATGCAAAATATTTTTCTTTCAAGTTTGCCTTACATTCACATTCAGACTTCCTGTGCTGATCTCTTAGCAGGTTGCAGGCTAATAGACAGATGGTGTTAGGTGTATGAGGTTCTTTGCCCCAGAGAAAAGTCAAAATGTTAGGTCGTGAATCACAAGCAGCTTTAAGACCAATCACATTTTTTGTTTCTGCACTGTGGAAAAAGTAGATTCAGAAATTACTGGAGAAGACTTAGCAACTTCTTCTAGTTGTTCGGTGCAGAAATCTCTCAGAGTGATAGATGTATAGACTAAGACAGTTTATGAACTCCAGTCCAGTCAAAGATATGTTTTTACTCTGTTTAATAAGTCAGAGGGTTATTATGTTTAATAATTAAGGGGTGGTAATTGCAAAGTATGAGTTTTCTGTGACAGGTAACTAAGACAAGTCTTCAGAGTGTTATCCACATAAGCATCCAGTAGTATTCCAGCAAATAAACATTTTGGTGCTAGGTTTAGAGTAATTACCATATCCATTTTGTAGCTGGATTTCATTCAAGAACCTAACATACATTAAAGAATTTGGAGTGGCATGCTGGCAGCTTTTGGCCAACCTCTCAGGCAATTCCATATCTTCTGCCCAACTGGCTATGGTTTTAATCTCCAGCAGGTCGATTTTCAATTTTTGCAGCTACTTCTGTCACATTACCTGCTGAGAGTTGTGAAGGTGAGACAAGCAGTCAGCTGATGTGGTTTTAGTTCCTGGACAGAGTTTCCTGTCATGTGTGTGTGGCAGTTACCTCACTGTCCATCGGCCAGCCCTCATCGCCAGTCGTTTGAATCCTCTCAATGTGTTTTCAAAGGACTGCAGTTTGTATGCAATCTGAGTTCACAGGTCACAAATGGGCTTTTCCATTTATCCTGTAATCCACGTACTTCCTCTTCCACGCTGGGATGTTTTCTCTTGTTTTACACAAGCATTTCAGAAACAAAGATACTATCCTTCCCAGGACTACCCTGCAGCTCTCAATGTCAGCTGTCACTTCTCACAGCTGTTAGTGTGACAGGTGTTATTATGAATTAAAAGTATGTAAAGTGTAAAGGCTGGGCTCTCCAAGACTGAAACTTCCACTTCTCCATAAGCAGACAGAGCAATTTCTATCTGAAGTGTGGAAAACATTAGGAAAATATTTCTTCATCAAAAGGGTTGTCAAGCATTGGAACAGGCTGCGCAAGAGAATGTTTGAGTCACAATTCCTGGATGTATTTATAAGACATGTAGGTGTGGCACTTTGGGACATGATTTAGTGGTGAACACGGTAGTGCTAGGTTAACAGTTGAACTCATTTGTTTTAAAGGTCTTTTCCAACATAAATGATTCTATTATTCTATATTCAACAATACAATGGTACCAATATTTCATTAAATGAAATGTAGAAATAAACATTGCACCAGGACGTAACACTGAAGAGAGAAAATGATTCTTGCAGCTATTTCAGAGCTGGGACTTTTGTAACTTGGAGTCCAAGTGAGGTGTCAGTTCCCCTGGAAAATTTTTATGACCAAGTCAGTCAGTGCTTCATTCTCCTGACTGTCAGATTTAATATGAACCTGTCTTCATTTTAAGCTCGTCTCTCCCAGCAGTATCCATCCATGGGCAGGAGTGGTGAGCTTAAAATAAAGCATTTTATCATTCCACTCCTCACACTTTCCTTCTTGCAAAGCAATCTCACTTTATTCAGGATACCAACTTTTCCTGACCTCTGCCTTTCCTCTCTACTGTTGGTTCCCCTCTCTTCTCTCCTGTATTGGACTGTACATGAAGTCTTACCTACAGTCAGCAGTGCAAAACCTCTTGTGTGATAGTTCCTACAGCTTTTTATTCATTCCACATTTTAATTTTGTGTTCTTCTCATCACTAGATTTGACTGTCTACAGTTACCCATTCCTTTTGCTGCAAAGCCGTGAGTTGTTTTTCTTCAGTAGGTGTAATAACTTCCTTTCATCCTCAGTGAGCTGTACTTTTCTTTTCATATGTATCTTTGCCAAGACCATTCTGAATGCTGACTTTGTCCTCCAGCAGTTGCCATCCCTCCCAGCTTGCCATCACCTGAAGACTTAGTAAGTGAGCTCTTCCTTGTGGGAACTGAGAAGGGAGCGAGGCTGTCCAAGGCACAAGATCATGAAGGGGCCAGAGGGAGTGAAATAAAACACCAAGAAAGTTTTCCTCTTGTGCTTCGTGCTCTGGCTCTTTGGTGAGTGGCACATCATGAAGCCAGGCAGCACTCGCTCCCCGACAGGTGAGTGCATTTCCAGGTCCCTTGCTGTGTGCTCGGCTGAACAATGTCTCACTAAGCCCAGCTCTGCCAGGCCAGCCTTTTAAGGTCCTGGGCCAGCATGACATGATTTTCAAGTCAAGCTAGGTGGCACGAAGGTGTGCAGTCCTTAACATGCCTGCCTTCCCAGAGGCTGACCGAGCTGTCTCTAACCACATGCTCTAAGCTGCCACAACTGGTTTCAAGAGTTGATTGGTAGAAAAAAAATTCCCCTGTGCAGCTGAAATGTGTTGCCTCTCAGTGTAACTGAGTGTCCATCCTTGCTGCTTTTTATTACCAGAGGATGGATAAGCACCCAATTTACTCTTTTAAACACACTCATTACTTTGTATACCTTGTCATGTCACTCTTGATTTGTCTCTTTTCTGGTGACAATGGGAACTGAGCTTTAACCTCTTTTTCTTGCAGAAATATTTCTGTGCTTCTAACTGCTGTTGTCATCTGTGTCTGTGTTCCTCAGTTTCTGATGTGGGTTTTAGAGTCGGACATCCAGAAAGAGTTTCAGTCCAGGGATGACCTTTACATTTCAATATTGTTAATCTCTCCTGTTTCACAGTGACATTTGTATTGCTCCAGGGAGCAAAGATTTCCACTGAGCAGTGAACAAGAGCTCCTCTGTGCTTTTTACAGAGGAGTCACACTTACTACAGATACATGACTGAGGAACCTAAACTAGGTTCTCACCTGCAAATTACCACATATTTATCAGTCTTATTTAACCAGTTTCAAGGCCCAAATAGATATTATTCATGAAACCTGTAGTGGGTGAAGGAAGCCACTGCTGATTGTGAGAGCACAACATGAGTTGCCAATGGTACAGTATGGCTGTGGTTTAACTCCACTCGGCTCGATGATTTCCCCCAGCAGGAGAATTGGAAGGGTAGAAGTGAGAAAAATTGTGAATTGAGATAAAAAATAGTTCAATAGTTAAAGCAAAGTAGAACATGGAATTCATTCACTGCTTCACATCAGCAGGCAGGTGTTCAGCAATCTCCAGGAAAGTCAGGCTCCATCATGCCTAACTTGGGAAGATAAATGCCATCGCTTCAAAAATGTGTGTGTGTGTGTGTGTCCCTTTCTCCTTCCCACAATTTCTATTGCAGAGCATGAGACCATATGGTCTGGGATATCCCTCTGGCAGTTGGGGTCAGCTGTCCTGGCTATGTCACCTCGCAGCATCTCGTGCACCCACAGCCTCCTGGCTGGTAAGGGTAGGAAATGGGTCGTGAGGTTGTGCAAGCACTGCTAGGCAATAGCTAAAACATCCCTGTGTTATCAACACTGCTGTGGTCATAGATCCAAAACACAGCACCATAAAAGCTGCTGTGAAGAAAATTAACTCTATCCCAGCCAAAACCAGTACAGATATTTGTACAGAACTGTGCAAAATCTGATACTCTTCAGTTTTGGCCTCTGAAATGAACCAAACAAAAAATATCATTGCTGTGCTTTTGTATCATTATCTCATATTTATTTGCATTACCACAGTGCATTCACACCACTGACGTTTGGCTTTAGTTGTCTTTTCCAGAGAGATAGCCTAACTGGCTTCAAATACCTGAGAAGCCAGAGATCTTGACCCAGTTAGAGGCCAAAATACATAGCATGAAATTGTACTCATGTCACAGAATACCTAAGGCTGTCAGGGACCTCAGGAGGTCTGTAGTCTGGTCCCAAACAGGAATTCAGACCAGATTTTGTCTACACTGGTTTTGAAAATCTCCAATGACTGGAGACTGCACAACCTCTCTGGACAACTGGATGCATTGCCTGGACATTTCGACCTCTCTTGCTTCAACTTATGCCTGTTGATACTTGTCCTCCCACGTCACTCTGTGAGCACCCAGCTGCCTCCTTGATGGCCCTCACGGGCACTGGAAAGTCTAGTAGGTGCCCCTGAAGGCAACCTTCCCTCAGGCTGAACCAGCCCAGTTGCCCCTGCATCTCCTCAGGGATAAGTGATACAGTCCTCACCACCTTGGAGACCCTCCATGAGCTCCTTCCAGTTTGCCCATGCACTTCCTGTATTGTAGAGCCCAAACCCAAATATGCTAGATGCAGCCTAACAACTGCCAAATAACTCTCACTTCCCTCTACCTACCAGCCAAATTTGTGTTAATATGGCCCAAATTTGGAACTTAAACAATTAAAAAGCCCCCAAAACAACCAACACAGGTTTCTTAGGGTTTGTTTTTAAAGACAAAGGTGTCTCCAAATCCAGTTCATGTGGGGCTGTGCTAGTGGAACTGAAATGGTACTATGCCATGGTCCTACAACTGAGTAGCCAAACAGGAGAAGAAAGAATAACAAAGGGCTGGAGGAAGCCAGTGCTGTGTTCAGAAATTGCAGCCTCATTTGTATCCCCAGATGCTGACTTTTACTATGTTCTTTTGTTCCTAACTCCTTAGTATTCTAAGTTTTGTGCCCAGGAGTATCTCCACCTACCAAAACACTCCATGCATTGCAAGCACAATTGGCTGCACCACAGGTTAAAATGCATGCTTTCAGACAAAAAGGGCAGATGTTCAGAATACCTCTCAAAAGTGCCTCATTTGTGCCTTAGGATAACCCATAAGGCAAGGCTGGAAAAAATACATCATCTTACCAAATAATGTCTATGTATAACAGCAGTACTTGTTCCCTTTCTTTCAAAGTGCTTTGGATTCATCAGTCATCACACTCAAGCCCTTAGTTGCTCAAAATAAGAAATAAATCATTAAAATGTCCATGATGATTTTAATATCATGTTGCTCAGGATGCATATTCTGAAATTCTGAGGAAATACATCTTTTAGTCAAAAGGATAAGCTTGTAATTTATGACCCTATTAAAGAAGATGTTATAAAATGCACTGTTGGATTTGAAAATTGTCGATATTGAGATGACTGATTTCCTTTGATTACAGCTGGCACCAGGCAATGCTACACTATAGCCCAAGGAAGTCTAGTATAGGCTTCAATAAGGAAAGGACAACAAAAATTAATGATTGCAAATTTATTACGTGGAACAGAAAATTCCAGACAACTGAGTCACATAATAGACAAGCAGTGCAATGGGAAGCCTCCTTTCTTTATGTAAACCAAGTCAGCAAGCTGGTAAATCAACCCATGAACTTCATATTCCATTGTATTCTGAAACAAATTAAAACAGTGTCATATTTTGAGATTTTGGTCTGAATATATACGTACTGTTCACTTCTATACATCTGGTCCTTCTCAAAGTTAGAAATTAAATAGCTTCAAATTCTGATACCAGAAGATTAAAATATTTGAAAGTTCAGCTAAGTGCCCAAATCTGTTATTTGTACTCAAATATGAATGCTCCCTCCTCACACAGTTCTCTTCTCCCCACCATGTCCTAACTCTGATGACCTTCTTTTAGAGTATGGAAGCATGGAGTGCATCTTGCAGCCAGGTTGGCTCAGGGGGCTGAGTCGTGGATGAAATCTACTGCTGCATGTAAGGCTAGAGCATGAGTATAGAGTAATGGCTTCTACACCAGCATTTCAATGAGATGTAGCAGAACTGATAGACTATCAGATAATACCAGAGTACTCTACATAGAGAACTTCCATTCAAGATTAACTATTTTTGAGCTGTTTTGACCAAAATCTATAGGGACTCTCTGTCTGTTTGGCTTATCTTAGCAGTTGTCAGATCATGCTTTCAGTTACTCTGAACAGATCTGGATAGCACTACCTGCCTCTACAGGTTTCATAGCTATGAAACATTTCCCACACGCATGTGAACCTAGCAACAAGAACAGCTGCACCAGCTCAAATCAGAGATCCATCTAGCTCCTTATCTTCCTTTCATCTATGGGAAGCAACAGATGCCCAGCACAGTGCCAAAGAACAGAGCAAGCAAGTAGGGATGCTGCTCTACGACACTCTCCCAAATCTTTGGTTCCCTTCTTTCTAAAATGGTTTCACCCTGAATATACAGCAAGGGTATTCTTTACTTGTGGGGTTTTTCAGCAGGTTTTTTTCTATCCTTCTGTCCTATCATTAAAAAAATACCCCAACCTATTCAGTCAACAGCTGAAATAATTCTTAGATTGCAAACAGAAAATAGTGATCTTTTATTGTGCAATAAAATATTGAAAGAGACTGAAGGAGGGGACACCTGTACATTTGCTATTATGTCCATTTCCCATTAAAGCCCACTTAGAACTTAATAGACACTTTCAAAAATGGATATGCAAGTGCTAGGTGATATTATTAGATCTCATTTTCTTCCTTCCTTAAGTTCCCATCCTTACCCTTCCTAGATGATGTTTACCCTCAACAAACCTTTTGTATTCCAAGTACAATTTACACCATTGGGTTTACACTTTACAGTTTCTGTACCATTTCTATCATTTTGCAGAGGATGAAAATTCCTCCTTATTGAACCTTAAAGAGACAAGAAAACAATCTCTTTGTTGAGAGTGTGCACTCTACATCTCTGAGCATGAAAAAAAAAATCACATATCTCTCCAGACATCTCCCAGTGACCACGTGAAACATCCATGAGTGTATCTAGGTTTGTAACACTTCTCAGTAACTCCTTCTGTCATGAGGATCATGAATCATCATTACTGAAAAAATCAGAACAAATTCTTGTCACTTTTGGATGCCCACTTACCACTGCCTTCAATAGTTCTTCCATTTCGAGGCTGAAAAATATTTAATTAGATTATTGTGCAGAAATATTAGATGGCAGATTTATAAGCACACCAAAATACATCCCCATCATGCAGAGAACTGTATAAAAAGACTGCAGTAAGACTTCCTTTAAAGCAACAACACATCAAATACCAGAGGATCCATGCATGTTGGGTTGTGCCTTTGAGTATGAGAAATACTAATTCAGCTCTCTGTCCAAACACCTAAACATTCTGGCTTTAATTATTCTCATTCAGAGTTTTGGTCTCAATTCCTTGGGGTACTATATGCACATGCCTAAGAAAGAACGTATAAATACCAGCACTGAAAGAACCTGGCTGGACACACTTCAGTAAGCTAAAATGTAAATTACAGCTGAATTGGGACACTGTTTACCAGATATGACCTACTACATAATATTTTTAATTTTTTTTAATGTGTTGAAGATACTTCTAGAAGTTCGTTTTGTGTTTATAGTGTGTCTAAACCAGCACATTTGGCATTAGACCATATTATAGCTCAGCAAGCCAGTGGGTGAAAAACACGAGAGAAATGATGATAATTTTGAATTGGCTTTTCACCCTGTGCTGCAGTGTGACATCGCTTCCTGGCCAGACCTTTCAGACCAAGTGGGCATTCAGCTCAGTCACGCTTTATTTATTGCGCTTGTTATCAGTGCACCTTGACAGTCTCAGAGATACAAGCCACATGGATGATTTGCTCAAGATAAAACATTTGCAGAGGCATGTTGTCAAACAAAAAAAAAGAAGTGTTTAATCCATTACTACCCCAGTTTTCATTAACTTTCATTGTCATCTTTTAGTCAAATCAGAGCTTTTTAAGCAAATGGCTCCCTAAGTTTTTAAGCAAGGGATATTTGGCCTCTACTCAAAGCAACTGCAGCAAGAATTTGTGAAGTGAAACAGCTGCTCGCCTATGGACATGTAACATTGTCTGTGATTCACAGTCTTTAAAAAGTAAGATATTCAGATACCCTGAAAAGGAAGAAAGGCCGTCCCAGAGTCCCATGACTGTCCTGTAAAATAAAACACAAACAATAACAAAATATTTTAATCTCAGTTCAATAGATCTGTTGACGAATTTCAGTACCATTCTATCAGAATATCAGTAATTCAGTGCCTTTTTCAGCAGCATACAAACAAGTTGTTGATAGTCCCCAATGTTTATTAATCTGGAACACAGTTTAAAAATTAATGCCCAAAGGGCATTATCAAGAACTATCCATTCTGTCTAGTGTAAATATACTGAATTACTACAATTAAAGATTCACGGGGTTTAATAAAAAAAAAAGGCTTTACACATAGGGTAGGTATAAGCAGGGTCAACACAGGTCATTTCCCAACCACTTCAAAAAAACCCAAGGTGACTTTAAAAAAGCAGCTAAAGAAACAGGGAAAGGAACATACTTCCCTGTCTACTGCTACTTGTTTGTCTTAACATTTACATACCTTCTTTGTAAACTTTGCAGAAGCAATTTGTGATTCCTGCAAGCAAACAATGTGAGTTAATCAAGATGCCAACATTTCTTTGGCTCGCTACAGACCCTCTGTTACTGATGAGGCTTGGCACACTCCACGTTAGAAGAGAGATAACCTGACACTTATCACAGATATAGAAACAGGAGCAAATGGATCTTTTTAAAGATTGATTTAAAGCCTTGCCTTAATCAATGTTTCTGCATTCATTACCATCATTCATTATGCTTCCCTAGCTGTACAGCAAAGTGCAGCCATGCTCTGGCAGGGGGGAGCAGAGCTCACCCTGGAGCAAACACAGCAGCTCTACTCCTCAGGCTTGAATTGTACTGATAGCTCTTACCTTGTTAAAATGTAGCTGCTCTTCACCTTTCAGACTGCCCTTGGTTTTAACCCAAGAATGATTGCTGGTTTTAAGCCTTTCCCTGCACTCTTTATTCTTCAGAAAATGGCTCATTTTTCTACTCAGCCTTACATCAAGGAATAGAAACTTTCCCCATGACTTCATGTGAGCAGACTAAACTCAGCATCTAATGCAGCCCTGAATTTTCAGCCTGGTTTGGGAACCCTCCTGCCCATGGGCATGGCTGCCAGCCTGCGTGTTCCCAGCCAGCCAGGAATGGGATGGCCCTGTGTGCCACAGCCACAGTTGTATCGGTGAATGGGTTGTTACCTGGGGCAAGCTTGAGAAACAGCACATATAATGAGCACGGACATGAAGACAGGGGGCGAGAACATAGGAAAGCATGTGGATGGAAACTGAAGAGAAGGAAACTGAAGAGAAGGAATTTAAAAAGACATACAAGCAAGGAGGGAATCATGATACACAGAATCATGATTCACAGGATCACAGAATATGCCGAGTTGGAAGGGACCCACAAGGATCATTGAGTAAGGGATACGAAAAGACGATTTCTTTGGTTCAAGCCTCAAGACAATGGTTTATAGAGCAACGGACATCACCTTACAGGGCTGTGAAATACTAGGGAAGAAAAAACTGCTTGCTCAATCAAGTGATTTAAAGGATGCAAAGGAGGAGACTATAGCAAAGAGACAGTGTGAATGCTAACTTTATTCTGATATGATTATTACGTACCAAGCAAAGATAGAGACTGACTCATGACTTAGACTGTAGTTTCAACTATCCAAACTAATTTATAACTGATGAGAGATTAATATGTGGAAGAAACATGGTAAAAACTGAGCTTCTAAACAGTGTGTTGGCTTGACTTTAGGATGGAAATTTCAAATACTCAGTGAGGTGATTGTGACGTAGCTGGGTTTAGACAGCTCTTTTTTTGCCTTCTTTGTAAGGGCCAACTGCAAGGTTTACTCAAAAATTAGACATTGATGTTAAATAGTCTTAGTTCTCACAACATATTTTAAGTTCGCCAGGTGGAGTTCAAATCCCATTAATGCCCAAATTGCCATTGACTTTGCCTTTCATAGTGCTCAGGCCTCATTCCTTCTCTTGAAACACCATCTGCCTTCTCTATATAATCTATAACTCTGGCTGAATATTTTTTTTCATTCAGAAAAATGTGGAATAACATAGAAAGTTGAAGTTCAGCTGAAATCAACAGGATTTCATAACTGTTTCATTGGGTGCACTACATATAGACTCATGTTTGTAGTGTCTTCTCAAGATTCCTCATGGGCTAAGAAAATAAAACCTCATGTAATAGATTTGATCAGCTGGATAAAACTTTATATAGTTCTTTTTCTATATTTCACATTTATATACGATATTTCACTTTATTTAGACCACACCTAGGAATCATATTTCAGATATATAGCTGATATTAATCATATTTTTGAAAGAATATTATATGAGATTCAGCTCCCAATCTTGAGGTCACATAACAGAGGATGAATTTTTTGCAAGGTATAAAATAGTAACGAAAATAGTAACGAGTGACAGGACTCTCTTCAAAGTCACCAGATGATTCTGGATGTTCCCTCCATAGCTAAGCTGTGAAAGCACAGGAGTCAGTACTGCACTCAAAAACATTTATTAGACATTTATGACTGAAATGCTAGAATTTTTTATATGATCAAGTTCCATATTATAGAGTTCCATGGCTGCTTTAGGAAAGTATGCTTGGAATTATAATAAGCTAAAGACACTGGTGAGGCAAGATATTGAAATACATGTCAAAATACTTTCTATTATATCTTGAAGCATCTGCTCCTGTTTTGAAACAACAGAGAACTCAAACTCCACTAGTAAATTGGCCTTTTTAACATACCCAGGGGCTGAGTGAATTTTATGGGAAAGGTTCTTAATAAAGTGGTGATAATCAAAAAGTGATATAAAGCAGAACTGACATTGAGCTGGGTCCTACTATGACTGCACCAACGCAAAAAAGCTATACTCAATAACTCCTCAACTTAATCTTTTTAACCTGAGTCAGAAACACAAAAACCCCCAAGCTCAAATAGAATATTAAAATCAGTAAAGAAACTTATACATCTCCATGTTCAGCATGATCTAAGTTATGCTATTGATCCAACGTTATGTATATTTTTAGCATATTTAGCCCTGTATTATTCAAAAGTGAAGGTCAGGTTAAAATTCCGCCCTTGGCAATAAGATAATGTTTTGAATCTTGAACTCTGAATTGGTGAAAACCGGCAATTTCCTGTATAGTTTAATGTAGTAAAAAATTACATGCAAACGACTAACAAGAAAAAATAATCTTTTATATAATTTCCTACATCTCTTAACCATGACAATATTAGATTATATATTTGTTTGGAGAAAAATGTCAAAAAGTTGGTTTTGGAGGGATTGCTTTTTAAGTTTAAGAAGGAGGTGCTTTGAAACAAAACAGGCAATCACACCTTACCTCATTTTTATGCATGCTATTGAATATGGAATAACAGAGATCCAAAACAGTACTGGAGATCTGAAAACACAAACAGTACTATAATACATTTACAGGAAGGATATGGTGTACAATGTTTCACAGAATCACAGAATATGCCAAGTTGGACGGGACCCACAAGGGTCATCAAGTCCAACCCTTAGCCCTGTGCAGGACCATCCCCAAGAGTCACACCGTGTGCCTGAGGGAATTGTCCAAACACTTCTTAAACTCTGTCAGGCGTGGTGCTGTGACCACTTCCCTGGGGAGCCTGTTCAGTGCCCAACCACTATCTGGGTGAACAAACTTTTTCTAAAACCCAACCTAAACCTCCCCTGACACAACTTCATCCATTCCCTCAGGTCCTGTCACTGGTCACCACAGAGAAGAGCTCAGTGTCTGTCCCTTTGCTTCCCCTCACAATGAAGTTGCAGACTGCAATGAGGTCTCCCCTCAGCCTCCTCCAGGCTTGATTCTGATCCCAGCACAATTTAGATTGAACGCAGTTCACTAAAAGCAGTCAGAGCAGTGCAAGATTTACTGATGCTATTATGAGCTGAACAACTAGTATTTAGTATGAGAATACACACAATACTACTGTAGTCAATAGAGTCTTGTGCTATAAAGGCATCTAAATCAACCTCTTATATTTAAAATTCTGGCATGTTTAATCTATGCTCATTTTCATCTACAAGCATTTCAGCCAATCCATACTATAATCTTTAATCATATACTGAAATACACTGTCCCATACTCACTGCCACAGGACAAGGATTTGCTTATGCATGCAATCACATTAGATGAGAAATAACTACAGCTCCAAAGGAAGTGAAATGTAAGACATCTGAACAACAGGCTCTGGGAACTCTTTTCCACAGGTTTTGGTTTACAGGACTAAAAGATTTCAGAAAGAAAAAAATCAGCACAAAATGTTTAAAATTTTCAGATGCTTCCTAATCTTGCAAATATTTTCTCTCCCCTTTGAAAATGATCCTTGGACTCAATATCAAGTGCAGTGGGGCTGAGCTTTCAGATACTGATTGTTTTGGGTTTTTTTCCTAAACTGTTTGCAAGCTCTGGGCCAGAGACACTCGAGCAGAAATGAGCTGTGAAAACTTCCCCTTGCTTCCCTCCCCATGAGTACCCCAGAGAAAACCCACCAACCCACCAAGCACCACGCCAGGACCAGGCAGGACCTGTAACCCCTGCAACACTTTCCAGTGCTTCTTGCTTTAGTGTTAGCTGCTGCTGAGATGGCAAGAAAAGCACTTTTTTTTTATTTTCTGTAGGTCTGTGTTAGCTCCTCAGGGAGAAGAGCACACACACCAGCAAACTCGTCCTGCTCTCCAGAGCCACAGGCTCTCTGCCTGAGGCTCTGCCACCTGCAGACATTGGTGCTCCGGGTTAGAGAGGACAACTACCATGTCTGGAAGAAAGGTCGAACACATTACCGAGAGTCAGTTTACCTGGGGTTCATTGGACATTTCCATCCACTGACTGAAACACAGTGCCAGTTGCTTTAAAAAGTAAAGATCAGACATTAGCAGTGTGTCTGTCATACCTTGGGACCTGTGCTTTCCCTCAGGGAGTCGGGACTCTCTGGTTATTAGCCTGCCCGGCTCATGCTTACCCAGGTATCCTATTCTGCACCCTGCAGTACATCATACCCCGTCCATACCTGTCTCACCTACCTCTGAGGGCAGCAAAGGGCGCCAGCCTCCCCCCCGCCTCTTTACCACCCACCCTAGGGATTTCACAAGGTATTCTCAGCCCGTTACCGACTTCCCACTTCATTTCCCTGCCACTGGCGAGGCTCGTTTCCCATCTCCCCCGGCCAGCCCACCCCGTCTGGACCGTCTCTGCCCTACCCTTCCACTGCACATCGCTGTCAGACGACAGTGACAGACGTACCTGGTTTTGGGGCAGCTCCACACCGTCCCGGTAGCTCGCGAAAGGCTGCGGGAACCCTGCGGGGACACGGCTGTGTTGGGATGCGACTCAGCCCAGCCCCGACGGCGCCCCGCAAGGGAAGACGACCCATTCGGGGTTCTGCCGTGGTCCCCCCTCTCGCTCCCGCCTCCCAGTGCCGGGACGTACCTGAGCCCCGGGGGAGGGCGCAGAGGCAGCAGGCGGCCAGGAGCCAGGGCAGGGCGGGCGGCGGCGAGGGCATGGCGGGGACGGACGGACGGACAGCCGGGCGGACGGGCTGCTTGCCTTTATGGGGCCGCGCCGAGCCCCATCTGGAGCCGCGGAGCCAATGGGCGTCGGGGCGGTCCCAAGCACCGCTCCCACTGTCGCTCCCGCTGCCACCCCCTGCCGCTGTCCTGGACTCGCGGAAGGGCCAGCAACACGCACCCCGTCCTCCGCAACCCTCCGGAACCCTCCGTCAAACTGCTCTGCCTGAAGAGGTGACACAGACGAAGGAGGGATGGAAGAGAAGAAGACGCTATGCGTGGTCAAGTGACGGAGCTGCTCGGATTTTCATTTTAAGTAGAAAATTCATTTTCCTAGTAGGGCTTGCTGAACGTTTGGAAAATACTTCTCCTCGTGACAACTTGGAAAATAAAGTTTGCTTTCTAATTAGAGGAGATGTGAACTTTCATATGGAACAAGTCCTGGCCAATTTTACTACATTTAACTTCATGTGAAATAAGGAAAGCCATCCACCTCTAATTTAATTTAATTTCATTTCATTCACTTCATTTCATAGTGGGTATGGTGGTAGACAGGACATAGATCTGCTCGCAAAAGAAAGTGATTCTCTATTTTTCCCAATTTAATAATTGGGTTTGATTATGGAAAACGTCCTGGTTTTCTCTGTGAGGGTTCTAAGGGCTATGCTTCCTAAACAGATCACAGACTGAGAACGGCAGAGTCCTTCCAGCCTTTTTTCAGAGACTTGGGGCATGCTAAAGCAAATACATCGTTCTCCAGCTCCTAATATAGGGGGGTTGGAACTTGATGATCTTTAAGGTCCCTTCCAAGACCCCAATCATTCTATGATTCTATATACTAAGATGCTTGGGAGGCAATGCCTCCATTGTGGGATATAAGAGATAAAAAGCTGCAGAAGGTATTATTGTCACAGCAGCCCACCTCATCTCATAATGTCCCTCAATGGCTGTGCTTCACACTAAAAGGATGACGGCAGGACTGTTCCTGGGGGGAACATCTCAGAGCAGTCAGAGAGGAGATGCACCTGCTTTCTCACAAAGAAAAGGGGAGCCAGATTTCATGTGACTTTGTCAGCTGCACAGCTGTGTGTCCTGAGCACGTAAAGAGGTGTAGGAGGAGCTGAGTGACCCCAGAATCATTAGTTCACCCTTTGTTCCTTCCCCTGGGAGAGAAGGTTCTCTTTGCCTCCTCAGAGCCCTTTAGGGACAATAATCTGAGCCGGGAGCTCTCAGGAGAGGTCAGACGTTCCTATAGCAGACACTCAGCTGTCAGCTTCTCACTGTTTCATCTGGAAATGGGAGTTTCAAGACAGGATAGTATTAAAAAAGATTATTCCTTCTGACTGTATAATTTTTATCCTCTGTGGGAGCTAAAGCAGATTGCAGAGGGTTCTGTGATGATGGTTTTTCACAGCAAATCCTCACAGGCTTTCAGTAACAAGGAGATGCAGGTTTCCAGGAAGCCCATAGCTCCATTCTGCAATGACCCTGCTTTCTATCCAGGCCATGAAATCCTGGAGTGAAAGGAGGATGGTGTTTTATTTTTGACGGCAGCAAGAAGCTGGTTCGTGTTTGGTGTAATTTCATTTAAGGCAATGCAGTCACAGAAATGTGAAAGCAGAGCCCCACTAGTGGGAGCTGAGCCCATCAGAGGTAGATGGCAAAATGAGAGAAGATAAAGATACTCTGAAGGATTGCACATCTTTGTATTAACTGTCTTCTTTCTGTCTTTTGACACTTCAACCAAAGTGAAAATTATTCTTCATCAGCAGTGTTTCTCTTGCCATGTTTATCAGAGATTTTGCATGCAAATCACCCCCATGCTGCAGCAACACAGGATCTTAGAGTCATTACAGATTCACTGTTTGCTACTATTTTTTTTTAGAATTCGCATATGAGATACTAATATTTTTAAATTCTAATTATTTGCTACCTTTTTTCAAGAGAATACTATTAAATTATTACCAGATTGCTACTGATTATTCACTGTAATGGGACGTGGTTCTCTGGTTTCCCTGTCTGGTAAGAAAGGCAGTCTGTTGCTTTCTTTCTCAGGTGACTCATTACCTGCTTGAATTCCTACTTCTTTCCCACACAGCCAGTTATGTAGTAGCCCCTTTCAAAGTATTTAAACATACCTGAGTTTTCTGCAATAGCATAGGGAAAGAGGTGTGTGATCATACTGGGTGGGTAAAATCTACCTCTCCCTGACATATAATACTGGATGCTACCTGAACCTTTCCTTTTTCCTTCTCATGCACAATAAACAACATGCTGCTTTAATTCACTCTTTCCCAGGGAGTACCCTAAGTGTACTCTGTGTCTTCCTTCAGCAAATTTTGCCTGTGGGTTGGTCCAGTGAAGCCTGTGAAGGTATTCATTTGCATCAAGTGAATACTTAAAGATGAGATAAAAATTAGCTCATTCAAGTTCCATTAAAAAAAAAAAATCACTACAACTTATTATCAAACTGAAAATAGTATTTTATCACAGTCTGTGCAGTAAGAGAGAAGAATGGGAAAAGTGTTTAAAACTAACATTTCAAATAGGTGGGGATGTAATTTTATGAACACATTCAGCTTCCTTAAATCAGAACTTTTTCTGCTGCTGTACATTTAATTTCAAAGGCGTTAGCTAAGGTGCAGCTCTGCCAATGGATATATTAGCACTAAGCCCCATTAATGAGCCATACTTTTACTGTACAAATAAAATTTCTGCTTTAAGGTCCTGTGTAAAGAGAGAGAAATAGGGTGAATTTCAGTGCCCACAGTGATTCACAAATGAGTTAAAAATTAAGCTTCAGTGGGGAGTCAATGAGGAGTTTTTACAGTAAGGAGACTTGGCATATATTTAGCAACAGCAATGTTATGACACCCATAATTTTAGTATTAAATGTACTGTGGTTGATAAATGAATAAGAAGAAAATTTGGCATTGATGGGCAAAAAGGGTGAAGGGCTGACTTCCTTTTTGTAAATGATCTCTGCAATGAAATCAGCAGTTACCGAAGACAGCAAGGACAGAGTCTGCAAAATGACATCCCAACTGGCTGCTTCTGCTTGCTTGCACATGCCTCTCCCCTCCACAGCTCAGCAGTGCTTGCTACAAAGCCTTATCCTGCTCTGAGGGCCTTTTATATCTCACCCATGACCTGTTTGAAAAGATGAGGAAAGCCAAAGAAACCAGATGGCATTTATCAGGCAAACCTGCCACAAAGCCTGCAGAGATCTCCCACTACTTAACTCCTATTAAATGTGACAGTGCCTACTTATGCTGAATAAAAGCCTGTGTTTAATGTGGTTTTAGTTAAGATTCATTTACCTTTCCAGCACAAACAAGTGGTCCAAACAGTGAGATGTTGTCTCTTTTCAGTTTTTACATGGACAAAGCTCCACTCCACTCAGAGTTTTGTGCCCAAACTTTGCTTTACGAGTACACATCACAGTTTTGTAAAATTGACATATACTATAGGAGCTGATTTCATTGTCGGAATGTCAAATAAGTACAGAACTGTTAATTTTATACCTTTGTGTAGTTGGATTGCTATATTTTACAGGTATAAACCCATGGTCTTGAAGCTGAGTAGGCCCATAAGTAAATATTTCAAGGGGATCAGTAAAAGTATGTCTTATATGATAGGAGTTCAAAGACAAGAAGTTAACCAAGAGCATCAAAGTGGAGGATTGGATGCTAATGTGGAAGTTAGAAAACTAGATCAGGAATCTGAACATTTGCATTCTTTTGGATAGTTTATTACCTAATTTCTTGGAGAAACATGGTTTTAAGTCTGCTACATTCAGCCAGAGAATTGTAAATTCCTCTGAAATGAAGCAATTTACACCTACCAGGTTGTGCTGTATGGAAATAGTACTGTGTCATTGGGCTGTACTGGGCTACAGTGAGCTGAAAGCTCAGTGTGATTAGAACATTTTGAGACATTTGAAAAGATCTTCAACCTGGAACTCTGACTCGGCTTAATTTTATTGGGTGTTGCCCCAGCTGGACAGGGAAGCACGGCACAATTCCATCAGCACCTGAGGTTGAGCTTTCATCAAGGATTCATCCAGAGTAATGTCACAACAAAGTACACACTAACTACTCTGGTGGATTTTTTTTTTCAAACCAGGGAAAGCCCACTAGTTAGATGACATAAAATACAAAAGGACAGAATGTCTGGAGGGATGTGGGTGGATGGATGGCAGCCTCCTTCTTTTCTGGTGATCCAAGTTAAAATTAAGACAGCGTTGCTGTGGAAACATGCCTAAATGGTGCAATGCTTCCAAATGCAGGGTTGGGGTGTCCCTTTTGCTAAAAAAAGAAATAGTTGTGATTTTCAGAGACTCCTGTGAGCAGAGTCTGAAGATGAACAGAGGACCTAGTGCCCTGTGGCAAGAGCTGACAGCTTAAAAAAAGGGAAATGTTTGGCCTCAAATGGTCAAAAAAATTGTATTTAATAAGAATTTATGATGATAGATGGCAAGAGGAGGAATGCTTAATACAGCTGATCTGGGATACCCACAATATTTATAAAGGAACTGACAAAAGAGTCCTGTCAATAGGATCTATGCTACGAGACAGTATCCTGAACCACTAAAAAAAATATCTACTTATTGTGACAATATTTGGTTCACATTTAATCTACATTTTATGTTAATATTTAGTTCACATTTGAAAACCACGTCTTGGCTTGGCTTACTCATTTTTTATTTCATTTCATCACTTTGAGGTCAGTTGTGTATTTTGCAATTTAGAGCAACACCACCTGAAAAAACCACATCATGATACTTTCTTAATGCTACAGTGATGGATACAAAGCATTAAACAATGACTTTTTTCTTTGTTTGAATTATAAAGCTGACACTTCAGTATTACCATTTATCAAATACCAATTGCAATAGCAACAGTGACTTACTCATTTAACTCTGTTGCTTTGTAACTGAGTGTTTTATAATACTTGTCAGAGATTCTCTGTGAACATAGATTTCATCTTGTTAATCTTCTTTCATTTAAGGTGAGTATATAGCAAGAAGATGTAAAATCATTCTCCCTCTTTTTAGATGAAGAAATTCCTGGAGATAAGCCATAATGCTTCTCACAGTTGAGCTCTCATGGCTGGTCCTGACATAAGGCTTGATGAATGGCTGGTGGTCACACAGTTACAAAACATCAACTGCTCTTTGGGTGAGCTGAATAAATGGAGAAGCTGGTTGATAAACGTCAGTTATACTTTGGGAGACATCAAAGCTTCACATAAAATGTTGAAATAATCTTATACTCTTAAGCCTTTTCTTGTAGTAAGGCTGAAATCTGTGACAATAAAACTTTCTATTTACCCAGCCCCTCATATTTTCAGGGCTCTTCGTGGTGGTGGTTGCCATAGCTGGTTAAAATATACTCATTTTAGAAATGGGAATTTTCAAATAGACAGTCTCCCATATGTTCTCACCTTAGTGAGAACAAGATTTTATTGTTGCAGCCAGAGACTGACTGTGCATGAATAACTTGGGAAATGTTACGCCGAAGGAAATAAAATTTGCCACAGAGAATCAAGGCAAAGCTATGTCTTGTGGGCCTGATGCCTCTTTTTCAAAGGCAAGAAATTTCAACGTAAGTTTCTGTGACTGAAGAATTCTGTTGACCTCAGTTGGAGTTGCAACTCCAAAGGCTCTGTTCTTCTGAACAATCCAACATGCCGCTCTTAATTCTTCCTCCTAGCCCTATGTCTGTCTACATATTGATTGGGAAAGTTCCTTGTCTGTTTTTTTGGTTGGTTTTTTTTCCGTTTTTTTTTTTGGTTTGGTTGGTTTTGGTTTGTTCTTTTTTTAATATTGTATCATGTGAACATGCATGGTGAATTCAAGGACACATGGTAGCATCATTAACAGCTCACAGTCAGGAAGGCAGCAAATTAATCCCCTAAAAACACATGGAATTTTCACTTTGTGTTTCTCTTTTTCTTTTTTAAATAAAGAATCAAGGAAACTGGATTAAGCTACAGATTCTGTAAAATTATAGACTCTTAATTTCCACTGGAAGCACTCACACATAAATAGCTCCAAAATTATTCTTTGTTGAGGAGCATGCCCCCAGAGGACCATCATCTAGGGTGCAGCATAGAGGCTGCACGTGCAGGAGGACGTGGGCCCTCCCTGGGGAGAGACACCCTGTAGTCAGAGCACAGTCTGCCTTTGCACTGCCTTGGCCAGGAGGACATGCCAAGAGCTGTGAAGTCCCAGCTCTCACAATCTTGTCTTTCTCAGTTTGGATTGTAGATCCATGACTGCCATTTTAGGATAACCCTTCCAGACTTACAACTCCAAGAATTTGTGGCACAAACATTTTTTTCTTGCCTTCACAAGAGTAGTGTTGTTCTAGTTAATTATTGAGCTACTGCTATATAGGAAAAAAATAGTTCAAATTCCTCCTGATAGATACCACATCTGCCACCTCCCAAGAGCCAGCTGCAACCAGCAAGTTATAAATTATTTGAAGCACTCGATGTCCCTGTGAAAGCTGTTCCACTTAATGTAAAATACTCTGGTCCTATACACATTGACTAGCAAATAGGACCTGGGTTCTGTGCCTGCCTCCATCTCTTTTTATTTCTTCAAATTTCCATGACCCAAGTCACCCCTCAGTTTCCTTCAGGTATTTCTGCTTATCCCAAAACTGGTCAGTTTTCTGAGGCAGTGATAATCAACCAGAAGACAACAGATCTCCCACCCCTTGCTACAGTAGCACTACTGGTATCAGATCAGTCAGGAATTGTGTCTGCTGCTTACCATGTTGTCCTCATGGGTTTTTTTCAACATTTGAGAGTGTGATCTCAAATACCGGCAAAGAAGAGTATTGGCTCAGAGTAGCACAGCTGCCTTCACAAAAAACAAAAAAACCCCACAAACAAACAAACACCAACCAAACAAAAAACCCTATTTTGCTTCTTTATTTGAGCCCAGAGCAGCACTGATATTCTCCATCTGTGCAATGCCAATATTGTAACTCTTGTTGAGGCACAGCACAGTGCAAGGATACATGCAGCTTGCTGTCACTGGTGCCTAAGTCACTGATGCAATGGTGAGTGCCGTACCTGCATATCACAGCAAATTTGTCACCTGGAAATTGTTCCTTGGTGAATGGAGCAGGTGAATTTAAGATTCAGCTGCTCACCAGTTTGACTCTGCCAGCCACAGAGAGAAATTAAAGGTGGTAAATCCAGCTGTCTGATTCAAGCCATAGGGAAAGGGGAGGGTTAAAAGCAGATAGCAGGTTGCTTTGAAGTACAGTAACTTGTTTTGAACACTAATTGATTCAGTCAATTGTCTTAATTTTTCTACTTTGGAAAACACCCATAACTGGGACTTAAAACTCTATTGTTATTTCTGATTTTTATTTAAAGAATTGACTTATCCTGCTACATTGACATGATAATTCGCTTGTTGGCTGCACTCATTTTGTGACCTATATAATTAATTTTGAATCCTTGAGTTCAATTTTAATTTATATTGATTTGATAATTAAATGTAGCTCTTAGCTACTCTAGCCTAGTCCTAGCATCACGTTTAGTTCATTGCTATTAATAAACCCCACAAAGATGTTTTGCTTTTCAAACTACCAGAGCTAGCTCAGATTTAGTGTCTGAAGAATGTAAGATAAAACAGATGGTTCAGCTAATGACCTACTTACCTCAGTCTAAACTTTTTGTCTCCTTCTCAAAGGGCAATCAAATGGTACAACGATAAGCAAAGATTTCACAATTCCAAGGCATTTACCATGGGGTAAAACTTGCTTCTACCCTGAAATAAGAGGTGAACTTAATCTTCAAATGAACACATCTCATTTGCTGCTTATGGATCTAATCTTACCCCTATTGTAGCCAGTATGATTTTACTACAGGTATCAGCCCTAAGGTCCCCCATTCCCTCCCTCAGTCATTTCTATGCACCAGCTATTTTTGACATGCACTTTACAGGTAATTCCTTGTTGACGTTATTTTATATGAAAAATAATCCAGGAAATACATACTACTTTATGTGTCATATTTAGGCTCCATTAGTAAATCCCACATCTATGTATCCTTGTATTACTTGGCCTGATTTTTTTTGCCTCATTTCTGCAGTGTTTCTTGGTGACTACAGTGGCCACAAAGTATTCTATATGTTCTATCTTGTATCAACCAGAACCACACTTAAATAAGCCCCCTTACATTCCAGAAAAAGACAGAATCTGGTGGTGATCTTTTGGTGATTCCTTGTGCTTCAGAAATGCAGTCATGAAGCAGATCAGTGATTTCACTAATAATGGCACTGCACTAGGAAAAGCATGACTTTCTGTGGATTTAAATAAGATTTGTTCTTCCTGAGTGCTGAACCAGGTGACTTGTCTTAAGGTCAGCTCTTAAGGAAACAAAGCAAAACTGAAGGGGCTACCAAGACTAATCCTAGTAATTGTCATGGGATTAAAACCTGAAATAATAGCAAAGGGCAAAAAATAAGCACAGCATAAGTTTAACAGTATGGGCAAGCCTAGGCTTCTGCTGAATAGGATGAATTTGAAAGGTCAAAGAAAATTAGTGTTCTTTCAGTGTGATTATGCTATGTTCAAATGCAAACTACAGTATGTATGATTACTTGTCTTGTCCAAGACAGGGGCTTGTTTAAACATTTTGGTATGCTTAAATGCTATTTGGAATTAATGCATGCCATGGGTACTCAAGACAGCCTGCCACTGATAGGTAACAACTTCTTAAACTGCTCAAATGTACTCCTGCAGCTCATGTGTCCAGTGCCACACCTGGTCCTCCCTGACTGGTCAAGCTGCAAATGTTGATCTCTTGTAAGTAAGACTCTTCCAAGAGAAATATCAAACCTGGAATAAAGATATACAAGACATACTTTATTAGGACATAAAAGTATTTTTAATGGCGTAAACATTGAACATGTTATTAAGATTAATTGTTTAAGTTTAGGCCCATGTCCTTAAAGAAAAAATGGATGCATCACTTCCATTGACTTCAGAGGCATATCTCTCAAGAAGTTACTCTAAAATGTCCCAGAGAGAGGAGGGTGACTTTTCACTAGCTCAGTTATACTTTGCATTCCTCTGACAATGTGAAAGGTCTCTGATATTAAAAAGAACCCACATGGAAACATTAATTTTGCTGCCTATTTAAAGCACTAAAGCCCACTACAGTTTAGCATTATTAGTAGCAAGAATCCTGTTGGCCTGAACTAGCGACTGCATAATCCAACAGTACAGTTGCCTGTGCAACACATTATTTGACTTCATCAGACACTTTCAGGCCCCATTACTGACAACAAAGCTTATTAACTGTGCTTAGTTTGGAAAATTGGTTTCTTTTGTACTGGATTAATTATTATACATGTCAGTAACAACATACTCGAAAGGTTAAAATTCTTGAGCTGAGCCTGATAATCTGGCAGGAATTGGTTCCACAGCTGGAGACAACTTATTAATAAATCTGTGTGTGGCTGCAAGTTGTAGTCATCACTCTGAAGCCTGAAGAAAACAACAGCTTTCTAGCCTGTGCAAGACAAAATGGTGACAGACACAGATTTCCAGTGTGCTCTGCCAACAAAGTAACAGCTATTTATCACTGTTTCTACTTCACAGGTAGAGGAAGGGAGGCACAAGAATGTGGTATCCCAAAGTGCTGGTACAAACAAACATAAAGTCAGGCAGAAAATTTGGTTTCTGATTACTGTCTTTTGGCCATTGGTTCCCAGTGGGATTCACGCTTCTGCTGCCTCACTGGGGCCTAGCAGCAGTCAGCATGGAACACTTAGAACACACAGAACACACGGTTGCTAAGACATTTACATTAGCCTGTTCTGCTCCATAGGTTGGCCATGGCATCCATACCAACGAAATTATCCTTGGGCTTTCTTGGTTAGGCTTTAGCATAGCACACCATGGTAGTTAAGTCTGAAAAGGCATGGATCAGAGGCTCTAAATCCTCCTCTAACAGGGAGGAGCGTGCTCTAAGGCTGATACACGTGCCCCAAAGAACTTGTTTAAATAGGCCCATCGCCAGCACCCGGTTTTGATGGAATTTGTGGGTATTAGAGTCCTTCGGGGGAGCATCTCGCTTGTCCGGTGAGCGGAGCTCTGAGCGTCCAGCTGTGTGGAGAGGCTGTGTGAGCACCACACGGGGCCTTCGGGGGGAAAGGAGCCCGGGCAGGGCTGTGGGCTGTGCACAGCAGCGCTCCGACACCTGCCTTCACCCTGCTGCTGTTCTCCACAGGTTTCATGGTACCTTCCCCTCCTCCTGGAGCCCACACCCGCCCCGTGTCTGCCACGCCGGGCTCACGGCTCTTAAGGGTCTTTTCCAACCCGAATTATTCTGTGATTCTGTCATTTTCACCCTTTTTTGCGTGTGCGTGTGTGTTTGTCCATTTGTTTTAAACACGAGCGTTGTAGACCTATTAAAGGTACTTTTAGCAGGAAAAGAACAAGCCAAAATAGACCAAAAAAAGACAAACCAAATGCACGTGTATTTGGGTGAGCCCAGTCAGGACTCCCCGCTCCCTCCGTGCCGAGGTGGGAAGGGAAGGTTAGGGAAGGNCTGTGTGTCTCTATGTGTATATGTCCCTGCCGGCGGCAGGGCAGGCCCGCCCCTCTCCCTCCTCCTCCGGACCGGGGGAAGTTTCAGCTTCTCCATCCTCGGTCCTTGCGGCCGGGGCCGGGGGTGGTGGGCACAGCCTCGGCTGGTCGGACCGCGGCCCTGGCCGTGCTCCTGGCGGGCACCCTGTGCTGGTGCGGGCCGGGGGGAGCCCTCCCTGCGGGGAGCCCTGCGGAGCGGGGCCGTGTGTGCCCTCCGTGCCGGCAGGAGAACCAGCAGGAGAACCGGCAGGAGCGGGAGGGGCAGAGCCGCGGGCTGTGCCTGCCCCCGGCACAGGGACGGGAGTGCCAGCCCTCAGGAATGCCCACTGCAATAATGCGCGCTGCAGCGTTTGGCAGCACCACTCAACTCGCCCAAGGAGCTTGGGTCGTAGATTTTAGCCCAAAATTTTTCTTTAAAGTGTGATAAATCGGCCAGATCTCGTACCTCTAAGATAGCCCATTGATGAGAATGGATTAGGTGTCGCAGCTAGCTATTGTTTGGCCTTGGTTAGCAGTTCCATCTTACATGACATCATTAGTCACTTAGTGATGGTCCAGCAGTTGGAGTTTGGGACTACTGGTGTGCTGCTGCCATCCATGGTACCTGCAGGCACCACGCACTGAGATGCACCGTGCACTGACAGACTGCACACTGAGTTCTAATGTTGCTTAAATCTTCTGCACTTCGTCGCATCGTTCACATGAAGACAGCAGTCTTTGGCAATGAATGAGTGTGGTTTTGAGGCAGCAGTTTACTCTTGGGTCATGGGTCTAGCCTGCAGCTCTGAATCTTGATCTTTGGTTCTTGTTTGTGTGTGTGTGCAATCCCATGTTTTCTCATGCAAGACTGGCATCTGCTAACCTGAGGGTTATGTGACATTTTGCCTTTGAGGTAAGTGGCCCCGAGGAGGAAGGACAGAGGAATGAATGGAGAGAGGAGTTTTGGGGACCTTGTGCTCCTAAAAAGTGTAGAATTGTAATAATTGAGAGAAGGAGTAACTGGAAAACTTCCTGTGCATTTCATTGCAACAAAATGGGCTAAACCTCCAACATATTTCTTGCCTTTTCTACTTGTAAAGAAAAATGTTTGAGACGACAAGAAGTAAAAGACGCTTTTGGAAGCTGACCGAAACTATTATAGAGAAAAATCAGAAGCTAATACAAGTATTTGCTAGGAAATAAGTAACAAGAAAGACAGCAAAAATGCAGTAATACTAGAGATGAAGCACAAAGTGAAAAAAAAAAGCTGTGTGAAAACAATAAAAATATTAAAGAAGGTAGAGAACGGGAGACATAAACACAGTATTTTTTAAAAAAATTGCTGACCATTGCATTTAAGTGAGCATAATGGTTGAGGTACTCCTGTATATAATTTTGAATAGTCCTGCTTCTTGAGATCGGTGATGAGCTGCTGATATAGATGTAATTTAGGATGTTGGAAGTAACAGTGCCAGTCATTGTAGTTACATTATGAGAGACACTCTGACAACTCTTACTCATGATGAGCATTGTTGCAGAGTTGCTGTGTGCATAAAAAAAAAAAAAGGGAGAAAAAGCTGCTTAACATTCTCCTCTCAGCTCTGACATATTGAAGGGTAATAGTGAGGGTTTTTATGGATTTGACTGCAATTCTGCCCTCTCTCTGGTTTCTGAGTCCGGTCCTTGAGGTGAGTACCGTACTGCTTGTAGATGATTTTGGCTGAAATGTTCTCCTATCCCTACAGCACAGGACCTGGCAGCATGGTCTTGTATATGCTAATTGCTTTTCCCATGTCATTTAACACAATTTCTTAGAAATCCAATACATAAATTACGTAAGGGGATATAGATCAATAGTCCTTACTGAGTGGTGTGCATCTATCACCCTTATAAATGTGGGCAGACTAGCAGGGATGCTATGAATGTTGGAGGCTGTTTCTACCCTTCTTTATGTAGAACAAATATACTGAGTTGGACAGAAAGGTCTGGCCTGGACCTTTCATTGTATCTCTGAAAAGCCCATAACTGAGGGTTAGAAAGAAGTTTTCCTCCTGCAGAGTGTCCGCTTCAAGCTTCAGTCAGTCTGCTGCCTTGAACTAAGGTTCAGTTGTTTTTTGAATGCTAAATAGTTCTTGTGGTTTTAGCAGAGCTACCTAAAAAGCGAAAATGTCATTGCGACTTTTTTGTGTCTTGATATCTGATCTAAATGTCTCTCCATCTGTGAGAATTGGAAAATTTTTCAAATTATCGTGATGTCTGAAAGCAGATATGATAAATCTCAATGGTTAAAGTGGGAGGTGGTGGATGCATGGCAGACTGACAAAGCAGGACCTCTGAGACCTAGTGGTTTTCACTATGAATCTTAGGCCAAGTTTTGCACTAGTGCAGTGGTAGGTATAGAATAACTTTTGAACTACTTAGCTGGAAGGTCAGCCCTCTGGAATTCATGCTGTATTATTTGCCTTTCCTAGTCAACAGTTTTCAAGATAATGAAGAATAAATGTGTCTTGGACACTGCATGCCCAATTGGCAGCTAGGGAATTGCAGCAGAAAACAGGAGATGACAAACATCATGGAGGTCACAGCCTCTACAATTGTCCAAAAGACAGTTGATGCATCTTTTTACCTAAATGCGATGATTCTGGGTGATATTCTGTTCTTTTCCTCTTCTTACCATTTTGCACACATCCTTCGGGTCCTAAGTCTGTTTTGATCTGCTTGTCTGCCTGCAGAGACTTTCAGCATATCCTGAAGATGTTTCACTTCTGTTAGCTACAGTGAGAACCCTTCCTGGAAACATTTGCATTGCTGGAAGGCAAAAGCTAGTGGGAAAAGTGATTGGCACCTGTAGCAGTAGTACTGATGTTGCAGGTGGATGTGCTGAAAAAACGTCAAAAGCAAGCTTACTTCTGTTATTGAAAATTTGTGGGAACAAAGAAGGTAGAATACTCATATATGACTGAAAAACTTAATATAAATTTGCTTAGAAGTATTAACTAGCACATTTTTAGCATCTTAAATGGGAATGAGGGCATCTCTTATTCCCTGGCAATTCACTCAAGTGGCTGTATAGAAATTGTGATCACAAACTGTGCAGATGTGACTTTTGAAGTTGCATGTGGCTACTTAAAGACTGAGTTTGAACCTATTCCTAGTTACATCATGGTTTTGGATTTTTGTTCTTCCCGAGGCTAAAAATGCAAACCTCACAGGATTGTTGTGAGGATGCCATTGTATGACATTTTTTTGTTAGATCCTCTTTGGTTAAGTGTTCTGATGTTGTGTTGCATGTATTCTCAAAAGGAAGCATTCACTTACCTTTGAGCTTTCCAGCACCCGAGTTCAGGCCCTCAGGTGTCTATCTCTCCAGCAACAATAGACAATGGTGCTGCATTTTTGCAGGATAAATATTCAAGCCTGAGGAGTCTCAGGCTTTGGTATGTAGGCAGTGATGTTTACTGTTAGGTTTTTGTTGTGGGTTGTTTGTTTTTGGTTTTGTTTTTGGGTTTTTTTGCAGTGGAGCTTTCACAGATACTTGGAGACAGCCCCTGTGTGTATTGCCCATCAGAAGCTGGAAATTCAGTGAATGATGTATCTTAAAATTTTACATTTCTCTTAATGGCTGGGGACTTCAATCTTTTTTGTCACTGGTTTCCTTATATTTAATCTTATTAAGGTTACAGTTTCAAAACTCATGATAGAAATGCTTAGAGCACTCCAGCAAACTTTAAAACTGTGAGGTAGGGCAGATGCTGTATTGGTAATGCTGTGCGGTATTCTTATCCTCACTCTGCTTAAATTCAGTCAGTTCCTGTGGGTGTTTTCTTTGCACATTCAAATTGCTGTCTGAATTGTTTGGGTAACTCTTCTTGGTTTCCTGAGGAAGTCCTGTCTCTGAGGCTTACCTGCAGGGATGCAGCTACAGGTAGCAGGAGCTGCTGCAAGGAAACCCTTTTTATTACTTGCATGGATGGTGCTTAGTATTACATGTCCTGAGCTGAATTGGGATAACCATATACAGTGTTAATGTTACATCTACCACTGAGAGTATGTCTTTCTTCATTCTCCCTTCCTTTCCTACAAAGACCTGCCTTGCTAAGTTGAATTGAAAAATAAATGTAAAAAAATCAGAGATTTTGCTGAGCTGTCTCCCCAGGCAGTCAGACAGACAGTGCTGTTGCCAGCACAAGGAGGGGGCTGGGAATGTGTATTTAGGGGCGAAGGAGGAGTGAAGCCTTCCTTTGATACAGCCAGTGGTTACATGGCCTCACCCTTAAAATTGGTTGAAAACCCAATTGAATAGGCAAAAAGTAAGAAATGAAATCTACTGCTGTTTGATGGCACACATGCATATTAGAGTTTTTTAATTTTGGTTATGGAAAGTATTTTTCTAAACTGGAACAAAAATCATTAACGTGTCAACCTTTCCTCTTTTAAACAGGAAGCACCAACTTTCTATGGCTCATGCCTGACAACATGCACCACCAGTGGCTGCTGCTAGCTGCATGCTTTTGGGTGATATTCATGTTCATGGTTGCTAGCAAGTTTATCACATTGACTTTTAAAGACACAGATGGTAAGTTCAACTTTGATGTGAAACAGAAAATTGAGTAGTCCTTCACACAAATACGCTTTCCTGTGAAAAGTAGTTCTCGGTATGTTTACCACTTCTTTAGTAGGACTGAGAACAGAACAACTAAATTTCTAGAAGTCACAGTGCTGATGTTCAGTTCCTGCTTTTCTTGCTAGAATACTACAAAACTGACAGCATGTCTGTTTTTTGGTGGTTAAGAGCAAAAGGGATCATGTTTGGCAGTACTGTCTTGGTAGGTCGACTTTTTCAAGTACATTTAGTTTCAGTAGCTTGATCATCTAAGGGTAGAAGTTATGCATAAAACAACAGAGCACAATTACATGTTTAAAATCAAAGGAGACTCACAAGATATTCTAGAGTTCATTTCACATGATACTCGTTTCCATCCTTTTGTGGATGCTTGTCTTGTGACTGAGGTATTATGTAAAACTTGTAGAAAGTTTTACTTCATTTGCAGTGCACTTTGCCTAGCCACCTCTGCCTTGCTTCCTGCATTTAGGTTTATCCACTGCTATTTGACTTGCAAACAGCTTATAGGCTTTTGCTTAGCTTAAGTAGCCCAGATGTTATTAAGCTGATGAGGAATTTAAGCCATTTGATGACACCACACAGTACAGTTTTCTGTCTGCTGAGGAGCTGCTGTTACAAAGTCATTCTACAGAGAGTTTTGGATGAAGGTGATGATATGACTTACAGATCTATGTTTCTTCATCTTCCTAAGATACGTGAAAAAATGTGTAACTTCTGAAGTGCTGACATCACTGGTGCTGTATGTTTCAGTAATTTGATAGTGGATAAATACATTAAATGTACCTTCATAAATAGCATGCCTCTATTTGGAGGTATATTCAGCAAGTCTTACAGAGGAGAACTGTAGGCTAACTTAGTTTTATTTGGACACAGCTGTTTTTGAGCCGTAGTACATCTGTGAATCAGCTGGTCTTATGTTAGGTAGTTGCATCTTCCAGTATTTCATTCTATACCAAGTCTTGGTTCACAGCTCTCTTATTCTTTGAGTGGTTCTTTCCACCGGAAGTTGTCAGGAAGATTAAAATGTAGAGTATACCTTCTGCATTTACTTCCTTTTTAGTATCTTGGCTTGCCAATTTTTTTCTTTTTTTTTCTTCCTCTGTGATGAGTCTTCCTCCCTTTTATTCCTCAGAATAGTTTTCTGAGCAGAAGATGTGTAAATTCTTAAGCTTGTCCTGCAAAGACATGACTGTGGTTAAATGTATGTATGTATTGGAGATACCAGTGTTTGTAATAGAACTAATAAAGGGATGTACTTTGAATATACCAACAGAATTTTGGAGGAAGTCCAAACAGGATGGCAAATCCTGGAGAAACTCTTCTAGACTTAATAAAATATGGCTTGTCAGAAATTTTTCTTACTTGGATGTGTTTTTTTAGCTGATAGAATAAAACTGGCAGATGCTCAGGGAATCACTGTTCTTTGTTTAAGCCTTTTACTGGTGTCTTGGATAGCATGAACATGAGAACTTCTTAATGAAAAGGAGGAAGTTTCTGTCCATCATCTATAGTAGCATCTGCAGGCATGCTTTTACACAATGACAATGAAAAATACTTTAACTGCTCTTCCACTGAATCGGATAATTTTACAAAAGAATACCGTGAAGTAAGTCTGCACACAACAATAATTATAGTATCTGATTGCTTGGATGCTTTCATTGCTTTCAGTTTTAACTTGCTTCTCCGTGTGTAGCCTTTGTTTAAATCCAGTGTAGGCAGAGTAGAGTACTCCCTTAAGTAGAGAACACAGGCAGCGCACACATTTCCTCGACCATAAAACAGTAAGCTCCTGTGGATTCAGATGAAGAAACATCATTCATTGAAGAAGCTGTATAAAGGGAAGAGTAGTATGTGAACGTACATAAATTTTCAGGGAGAAATCATGCGGGTTTTTGTTTTGTAGTTAGAAAAAGCTGCTTCAAATTATTTTTGATCTTTCTGCACTGTGTAGACTAAAGCTACAGCCTTGTATTGTTTTTCAATTTTTCTTATCATACCAAATACAAAGGGTTCTTCCCTTACATGCTTTAATTTGGCCTCAAACTATTAGCTGCCCTAAAATCGCTAAAAAAGAACAAGAGTATCAGCTAAGTTTGTTATGGGAGTCTCTAAGTAAGGCCATCATTCCAGTAATAAAGGAAGAAGGGATCTTTATTTATTGCTGGTTACAGGTGTTTACTTAAAGCACCACAGAAATAAAAGGTGGTCCTTAATGACACTTTTCTTCTGGTAAGTTTAAGAGTTTACAATAGAAGAAGCCTATCTACTAATATAAGGGAGAGAGAAACCTTATAGATTAAGTTTTTTATTTGGATGTGCTTTGGGAAGTTTATTGAAAAATAAAAGTCTACAGACAAGTCCATATAGTTAAACCAAACTTGACTATCAACTGCAATACTTGGATTCAAGACTTCAGTGTCTCTTTGCATAAGTTTGCTTAAAAAAACCCCAACAAACAACAACAAAAAAAACCCAAGTAAAAGGTAATGGGCATGTTTGATAAAACTCAACTGAAGTTGCATCCCAGATTTGTACAGTGTACATCCTTTAAAATATTCATAATATGTCTCATGTCTTGTCCAATACCTTTCCATGTAGAAACAAATGCTAATGTTTTGTAAACTTAATGCGGAAAGTAATGTTCCTTTGTGTTAGTTGTAAAGCAGAAATAGTTGCCTTCGCATCACCTTCTGTAATGCTCTTATCTCTCTTCCTTCTTCAGGCTACAGTGCCAAGCAAGAGCCTTTGATACTGACAGCTGTGACAAAAGTGGAGGAGGTACATGTGCCGGAGATAAAACATTGGCCTGAAGAATTCCAGGTGTATACTGTTGAGATAAGGGTACATGTATTAAAGAATAGGAGAAAATAAGAGATTAAGTAAAGGCTTTCTTTTGTTAAAATGAATTGCTAGACATGAATTATTTTCAGGCTGTTCTATTTGGATAGAACTGACAGAATTAATTTTAACTTCACAAAGCTAGTTTGTTATGGTAACCTGCTGTCTTGTTTCATCTGAGTGATTCAACTTAGTGTTTCCATTTCTAGAAGAAAATTATTACAGTACTCCTTTATCAAGTTCAGGAGAGTAATTTTTGTTATCCTATTTAATATAATGGCCCAGTTTTGGATTACTTGTATTCTGCCTTGCCGTAGCCATGAGGTTTGTAGTTGTTGAGGGCAATCCTGTGTCTTGTCTATCCTCTTAGTTCTCTGCCCAATCTCTCTGCTTCTTCTTATCAGTCTCCATTTCTTTTTCATGTTTTGTACTCTTTGTACTTTCCATTTCAGTATTTTCCAAAGTAGAATGTAAACACAATAGTAGTCAGTACCAGTTGATCCTTTAGATACATAGTTCTGTGATTTCAGCAGTAACAGTGGTACTTGCTAATTGACAAGGAAACTCTGAAAATCCCTTATGCAAATATAAATTTGAGACCAGTTTCACCGTGGGCAAAATTCAAATTTTTTTGCATTGGTAAATAAGCCATCTCGTGTTTAAAATATTTTTGTGAAGCAGCATGGAAGGTAGGTTAGCTGTGGAAACATGACACTTTTTGTTTTCATATGTAAAAACCCTGAATTTTAAGTTACCTTCAAAATACTTAGGAAAACCAGTTTGTTCAATGGAATGCTGGCAGTTCTGTGTAGTGAGTTTTAATATGTTCCTTTACTTGTATGGAAGAGGATAATATGATTTCTGGATCTAAAACTATTCCCTCTTGACTTCCTGACAGTATGAAATGTAGAGTAACAACATTAATTCTGGTTGTGTGCAAAAGGAATTGTTTTGAAAGATAAACAGTCTGACAAACTCTTCAGATTGCATTCTTGGAGAAGAGTGACAAAAAATGAGATTATATCTTCCTTATGGAGCATTGGGACAAAAAGTAAAATCATTCCTTTTTCAGCTGTAGCTTGGACACCTACCTAAAATCATAGAACCACAGAATGACTTGGTTTGAAAGGGGCCTTTGAAAATCATCTAGTTTTAACACCCCTGCCATGGGCAGGGACACCTTCCATTAGATCAGGTTGCTCAAAGCCTCATCCAGCCTGGCCTTGAACACTGGGCATCCACGGCTTCCCTGGGCAACCTGTTTCATTGCTTCCCCTCATGGCAAAAAATTCCTTAATGTCTAATCTAAACCTGTCTTCTTTCAGTTGCAAACCATTACCCCATGTCCTGTCACTACAGGCCCCGGTAAAAAGTCTCTCTCTCTCTTTCTTATAAACCCCTGGTAAGCATTGAAAGGCTGCAGTGAAGTTTCCCTGGAGCCTTCTTTTCTCTGGGCTGAACAAGCCCAGCTCTCTCAGCCCATCTTCATGGGAGAGGTGCTCCATCCCTGTGACCATCTTCATAGCCCTCCTCTGGACTTCCCCTAAGAGGTCCATGTCCTTCCTGTGCTGGAGCCCCAGGGCTGCATGCAGTACTCTAGGTGGCAGTAGAGCAGAGGGGGAGAATCATCTTCATCGTGATGGCCACGGTGTTTTTTTATGCGGTCCCGGATGCGTTTGGCTTTCCAGGTTGCAAGTACACATTGCCAGCATGTATGCAGTTTTTCATTCATCAGTCTCCCCAAGTCCTTCTCAGCACGGTTGCTATCAATCAGTTCATTCCCTTGTCTGTACTGATACTGGTGATTGCCAAGTGCATAAATCAGATAGTGGAAGGATGAAAATTTGTGAGTAGAAATTTAAAATTTCCTATCACCTTTTAATCAGAGAACCTTCTTTTTCCTCTCTCCCCATTAATTTCCAGGGAAGAGGTGGTTGTGGTTTCTGTCTTAGTCTCAGAAAAATGAGACATGAAACAGCTCTTTCATCTTTGGGGAGAGGTATCCTGCCTACTTCTTTCACTTGCCACAGTAAGCACTGGTGCTCATTGTTGACATTTTTGTCCACTTACTTCAGCTTGGATAAATGGAAACACTGAATGCCTACAGGTGCTAGAAAACAACACAGAACTTTTATCCTAAATTTTTCCCAGCCAGATGGGTCACAGAATCACAGAATATTCTGAGTTGGAAGGGACCCACAAGGTTCATCAAATCCAGCTCTTAGCCCTGCACAGGACATCCCCAAGAATCACAGCATAGGTCAGCCCCATCTTCTCAGAGTTTAAAAGCATAATTTATGTTGAAATTCCTGTCCCAACCCCTCAGAAGTTTTCTTACAGCCTGTTGAAGCTTTGTGGATGTTCCAGTATTTGGTTAAGGCATGTTTTATCCACACAGATCAGAACTTGCTGCTCTGCAGCAGAGTTAAATTGTTGTGTGGAAAAGCTCTTGCTACTGTATACTACTATGTAATGGCTTAGGTGTTGAACCAACAAGTACAGCAGCAGCACAGAAAGGAAGACAACTGTGGGCTACTCCTTTAGTTTATACATAGCAATATTTTAACTGTCAGTCTGGGAGTCATTAGGGTGCACTGTTTGGGGATTTTTATACTTTAGAATTTGATCTGAAAACTAAATTCTTTTGTTTTTTCTTTCCCCTCTGCATTTCGTAAAGCCAACTGGAAAAGCTTTTTCTGGAAATCTGATCCGCCAACCCCTGGTTCATATGGAAAGACTTGAGCTTCTCAGGAACGTCTGCAAAGACACTGCACTGAGAGATCTTTCTCACACTGCAGTTTCCAAATTCGTCTTGGACCGAATATTTGTGTGTGACAAGCACAAGATCCTGTTTTGTCAGACGCCAAAAGTGGGCAACACTCAGTGGAAAAAAGTCTTGATCGTTTTAAATGGTATCTACTCTGCTCTGGGGGGGTGTGTTTCTTTGAGGAGGAGAGGAGAGAACAGAATTGATCTAATTGGGGCACCATAAAAATGGATTCTTTCTGCATTTTTGTACACTGATACTTAATTTCAGCCTTTCATTCATCACAGTTGTTTCTAGTTCTTTCAAAACATCTCTGTAAAATAAGATAGACCTATTCTTTCTGTGAAAATAAATATTGTTACTACTTGGCTCAAAAGGAATTTGAGTCATGATAGCGCACTCATATGCATGTGGTAGGTAGGTTTATTTATCCTTGAAGGGGTGGCACTAATTTATAGAATTTGAAAGTATGTTATGAGGTCTCATAGTTCCTAAATAATAATGATAAATTTCTGACTAAAGGCACTGACTTTTTTAACAAGAGTTTTTTATCCATAAGGAAAGCCTGATAAAACTTGCCAGCTGCTTTTGGTCTGTACTGCTGAAATCTTGTGTATGTTCTCTCGGTGAACTTTTACAAGAGATGAAAATTCTGAGGTGCTTAAGGCAATAGTTTGCTCAACAAAGGCATGTTATAAAGACTGTAAAAGAAGGAGTAAAGGGACTAGTGTGTTTGAAAAATTATATACAAGGTGAACACTGCCTGTCTACATGTAGCCTACCATCCTCCTCTAGTAGCCTGGTATGCCAATAAAAATAACTCTCTTCATCAGGGTTTTCTGCTGTACGACTGTCTGCTGTGTAAACTTAACATGATCATATTTAATGTAACAAACCCTTTTTTGATATGAGACCATCTTGCCTGTCTGTGTATCCGGGCAGTGAATTTGCCACAGATGCTCAGGTTAGTTGATGTCCTTCTGTGGTTTTGCAGGTGGCAGAATTCTCCAAGATGTAGGCAGAACCTGAACATTGTAAACCCAGCTTCCTTGTTAGAAGCGCCCTGCAAACAGCCAGCTCTGCACTCAAATTTTTATGTTTTCTGTACCTTGTGTGAATTAGTTTGCACACCCAGACAGAAGGAAACAGTCACGAATTAGCAAATGAAGTGTGTCCCTCACCAAGACTTTTGTGGCAAGGAGTACGTGGTTAAAAACTTGAATATTAGTTTCGTCTTTGATATATGGATGGGAGGTAAAAATTCAGCTGAAATATGACTATACCTATGTGTGTGCATGTGTCATAATACCTATGAAATCCACACTCAAAGAAAGTACTAAATATGGAATTATATGAGTGCATTAGAAATACCTGCTCTTACCGGCATTTCAGAGATAATGTGCAAAGAATGCCTCAGGACAGGCAGGGTTGTATTGGCTGCGCTGAGGGGAGGATAACTCACTTCTTAACAACAGGGAACTTTTCACCTTGAGCTTCCTAGTTCTGTCATGTCAGATAATGATAGAAAATTGTTTCCACATAAACACTGGTCTCTTCTACCTTAAACTGGCAGTGTACCAGTATCTGCTGATGAAGGGTACAGCTGCAGTTGACCTAACTTTTTTCTCTTTGGATGGTTTCAGCAGGCAGGACTGATACTTGAGGGGGAATAATTTGCATCCAAATACATAAGTAGTATTTGGAGGTTCAGGATGGGGAAGCACAGATGTGGTGCTGTGGGGGAGCTAACTCTGCTGCTGCTTGTACTGAATATGTGCTCTGAATGAATGCAAAGTACCAGTTTCTGAGGCTGTCTAGTCTGACATCTGTTGTCCACATACAATTTTACCTAGGTATCAAATAAAATTGAAACCCTGAAATTAATAAAATACAACCCCAGTCTCTCCCCTTCCCCCTCAAAAAAAATTAGAAAACTGAGCAGCTGAGTGGTGTGAATTATTCACTGCAGTTCTGGAAACAAGAAGGCTGTAGAGGTTTTCACCCAAAGGGCTTGTTTTGTAGCACACTGTGCTTGTTTCAGGTTGGTACTCTGAAACGATGCTGTTGTGTGAAGGCTTATGCCTAAAGCCCAGGGGAGCCACATGAGATGTTTCTCAAGGTCATAAAACCACCTGGGACCAGGATCTGAAAATAAACACAGCAGAGTTTAGTGATATTATTTCTCTTGTCAGCTTATATGCTTGCAAAAATGAATATTTGGAGACTTCTTGGTGTTAATTTTGGCGCATTTTAATCTGTAGTATTGTATGATTGGGATTTTTGTTTCAGCACAGCATAGTTGTTAAAAGAACTTCATGGATCCTGACAGCAAAGTGCTTTTGTGTTGAAGCAGTTCCAAAAGCAGACTACAGCATTTATTTTTTGTTGATGGTTGAAACTCAGCCAGAAAGCTGGTTCTTTCTTCTGAGTTAATGCTTAAAGTCTTCTTCCATTTGTATGTGCAGGCAGAGGGAAAGAGAATGAGGACACTGAGATGAGGAGTTACAGGCTTAGACATAATTGCTGATGAAATTTGCATAATGTGCTTTTCTGAGAGTTTTGAGGCCATGTGGTTTTAGACCTTGGTGCCATATACCCTAAAGAATTTTAGCAGTTTCCAGTCAGAATCGCATAATTTAACAGTTTTAAACACAGTAACTGTAAATGGTAAAAATATGGAAAAGAGACAGATATAAATCTCTCAGTCAAAGGCACACATGCTTGCTTTTACTCACTGTTTTCCCTTGAAAGAATCACTTGCTCTCTCATTTTGATTTGTCTAGGAGCATTTTCTTCCATAGAAGAGATCCCAGAAAATATTGTACATGATCATGAGAAGAATGGCCTTCCACGTTTGTCCTCTTTCAGTGACTCTGAAATTAAAAAGCGGTAAGTTGTGGCTTCCGATGGCTGTGGGCAGAGTTTGGAATCAGTGGTGGAATGAGCAGTCAAGGGTACAGCCAGTGTTCATCCAGAATTGAGGACAGCAGGGTTTCTGTTCCACCACTTGTATTATGGCACTATTCTGTTATCCTCACAGATGTTGCTCTGTCTGCTTTTCTGATGGCTTTGAAGGAGAACGCCAATGTAATTTGCTATATAGATAGCTGAGCCAACCAACTCCCTCTGGATACAGGGTTTCTGTAGCGTGGTGCATATGTAGTTGTTAGATAGTTGGCCTTCAGAAGGGAAGGTTCAGTTGGAAAGTCCATCCTGATGCTTTGTGTGGTAAACCTTACTGTTTACAGGTATGATTGTCATTGCGGGCAGACATACTGGAATTGAACTGATTAGATCTGAAATGTTAGTGCTCTGTGGCCTGAGAGTATTATCTATTCAGCTGAACTACTTTGTCTTCCTGTTTGGGTGCTTCTGGTTATTTTCAGAAGTGAAAAAAAATACTCTGCACTAGAGCCTTCTACATTATTCTGGCTAGATTTTAAAATGTCTGCTCTCATCTCTACTAGAGCCTATGCCATATATAATCCTTGTGAGGGGTGGCAGCATGGAGAGAACAGGACATAAGATGGCAGTGGACACTTGTAAATATGTGCTTGCATGGGGTTTGCGTGTATTAAGCCGTTCTGAAGAGTCAGCCCCTTATACATGTGTTAGCTGCTAGCAGAGCTCAGTGCAAGGTTTATTGCCTGCAATGGCACAAATACATTTATAACAGCTGTACCTGTGGAACTGGGGTCGCTTGGTTGTGTTGATACTGTGTGAGAAAAAGTATTGTCACTAAGTTCTTGAGAACGTGGATGTGTTCTCCCTCCCTGCCAACAGCCCTGCATAGAAAGTAATTGTTGACCTGCATGATGGGCCATTGTTAAGATAATTGAAGTTGAATGCCATTATGGTTTGGGTTGTTTCATTCAGCTTACCACAGAAGCTCTGCTAGAGATGAATAACATGGAATTTGTTGGGAATTCTGAAATTGCCAGAGAATTTTAAGTCTTGACAGGGGATGATGTGAATCTGTTACCTAGTTTGCTGACTTCTAGCCCTGCCTGGGTAGGAGTAAGTCAGGAGAACCTGAAGACTGATTCATGTGCCTGTAGCAGCTGGAAAGAGTCCATCCACTTCTTTCCATGAGGGCTGGGCTCTCAATCTCCTTTTTCAGCTATTTACTGAAATAAACTTTGTTTTCAATTTATTCCTACAGATAATCTCTGACTACAGAATATTACATATTACAGTGTCACAATAATAATGTGAAATTCTGCTGAAAACTGTAGTCTCATATTTCAGTGATGTTCTCAGCCATTATTGAAAGCATGACAAAACAGCAAATAAAATACCAGATTTTTTTTTACTTAAGCACAATTTGTCTAACTGCCTGCCAGTGAAAAATGCAGCCTTCTGTTTGCATTTAGCTGCACCAAGGCACTTTTCCCCATGTTGTTGTGTATTTTGCTTTTTGAGCTTAATCACTGGCATTTTAAATAGCTTTGACTTGCAGCTTTCAGCATCTTTTATCTCCTGTTTATGTTTTGAGATAAGCTAATCTCCAGTTTGAATAAAATGTGGAAGCTAGGATAAACTATTTTCTCTTTGTACTGTTGTCTTAGTTCAAGAGAG